>JBAJHW010000002.1:66920923-66985923 GCA_037013535.1 Intellagama lesueurii
GGGATTTGGTAAATCAATTCCTCCATAAGCTGCATTGATTCCAATGAGCTTACTCTGACTGCAGCTTACTTTAGCATAATAAATTACACTTAGAGTAGGCCCATTTGAATTAATGGAACTTAGGGAGGAGTTGACTCACTAACTCTCAATTGATTCAATGGACCTACTGTAGTGCCATTTCTATGCTAAGCAACAGGAAGTGTTTGGATTCCATTCTTCAACCAAACTGCCCAAACCATATTTAATCAACTTTGTCATTTTGGCCAGATCCTCCTTTTCTTCATTTTCCTCCATACTAAAAGTCTGCAATCCCTGTCAACTGCAGTGTAACAAAAGCAACCTTGCAACCTAAAGAGTTGCGTTTGGCTTGGGAGGGGGGCAGTGCCTGATGTAAAACCCTGCCAGAAAAACTGAAAATTACAGGCTGGTTGGTAAAACAGGAGGAGTCCTTCAGAGGTCTTTGGCTCAAGCTCTTAGAAGGCAGTAGGTTAAACACAGCAGTATGAACTGATCTTCAAATCAGACTGGAAGCCAGTGTTGTTATTCAACACTTATATGGACTAAAAAGCCCAAGCCAGGCAATGGTCTGGATGCTAGATTTTATTCTAGCTGTCATTTCCAAAACGTTCTCAAAGGCAGTCCCATGCAGAATGCAGTAAACTGCAGATAATGAAGGTCTGGGTCACTGAGGCCAGATCTTTTTTTCTCCAGGTGATCACCTCATTATAAAAGTAACAAATCCCTTGATTGTTAAAGCTGTTAGCCTGTATAGATATCAGCCTGTATAAAAGATGGCTCTATAAAAGATTTGACATTTTCAGGCAGGGGCGGGGAAGAGTAAAGTGGAGCAAGCTACATATGTAGGAGAAAAAAAGGATGGAAGCTGCTACCACAGGCTACAGAGATGAGAAGGAGGAGGGGAAAGGTGTGGGAGAAAATGAGGTAAAGCCTGAGAACAACAATATATAGAAGAAGCAACAAAACAAAGAAGGAATATGCTATAGACAACCCTAATGACCTAATTGGGTCACTGCTTTATTGCACTTAGGAGGCACATAGTTACTTGTGCAAGTCTGACTGCAGACTTCTGTAGGAGACACCACCTCCTCTTGTTACAGAATATGTTATTGTGGTTGTTGTGCTGTCATTATATTCAATAGGCTTTGCTTGTAGGTATTCCAGCCTTGATCTGCTGTCTCATCCTACATTCTGTCTTCAGACTGACTAAATTTAGCCTTTGAAGCTTCATCATGAAGACAAGTTTTGTTCTAACTTCCTCCCATGCACCCTGTCTTACTTAATATCCATCACAATGAAGAGTTCCAAAGAACAAAAAACCCCGGCAACCCTGTGTTATTTTGTGACATTTTAGCTGGTCCTCCTCTACTGTGGATTTTGGAATGTTTCTTTTCTGATAAACTAATACAGTTCATTTGTTTGTCCTGTCCCACCCAAATTACTTTGTCCACTGCTACTATTACTACTACTGTTTTGCTCACTACAACTGTATCCTACTGTAGCTTGATCCTATGTTCTTTAGGTGTGAAACTCTCTAAAGTTGGAGAGTAATTCGATGGCACATATGATTACTAGATTTCATTGCATATAAGATGACAAGACTTGATGGATGCTATTTGTCATGGATCCATATCTTCCCATCCAGAACTTTAAAAAAGTTATATTTGTGGAAAACTCCCAGATTCCCAGAGTCAAAGAGGTATTTTTTCTAAGCTGGTCCATGTACCTGCAAGAGGTATATAAACTGCAGATCCAAATATCCATAACTTGTGGATCCTAGGGGCTAAGTAACTTGAAAAGTTACTCTGAAGCTGCCAAAATAAAAGACATCACTACATCATTTTGTAACATTGAGTCTTCTGATGTTTGTCAGTTAAACCTGTTCCACATGTATACAAAATGTGAGGCAAGGTTTTAAGAGTGCCAAAAAAAGAAAAGCTATGGTGGGCATAGACAAGAAATGCTGACTCCGAGCCTGCTTACCTCGGTTATTAGGAAACAACACTAGGAATAGGTTTTTGCCCAAATCCTGCTGTAGTTGTAATAGACAGGTTAATTAGACAGTCTCCTAAAAGTATCTGCAGCGAATATCATTGTAATAAAACACTATCCAATTAGGTAAGAGGGCAAGATTTAGAACTAGAAGCCTAGTGGTTTAATAAGCAGATAGAGTTGAACTGTGGAGAGTTGAGACAGGGTTTGCTCATGATAGGCCTGAGAGTGTGATCACATAGAGAAAAAGATTGCAATTTGGACCACCTGAGAATTGGTGCAATCTGTTTCCCAGCAATTACATGACATACAGGGAAATGCGCTTCATACCCAGTGGCAAAGGAACTTCAAAGGGAGACTCTAGTGTGCTTCCCCTGCAGGGCTACTATGTTTGGGGGCAAGGCTGAAGCCCGTCCAGGGCTACTATGTTTTAGGGTGCAGTGTCCTTGGCAGATGGAAGGGTTGCTTTAAGGGGGGGGGTGTCACCGCTCCTTGCAAAGTGACCCTTTTTGGGTGCAATCTGGCTTGCACCTTTCCTGCCATCTGATCACACTCAAAGTGAGAGCTTTAGATAGGCAGGTCTAATCTTGGAGATTGTTCAAGTACAGAGAAAGGATCCTAGTAAGAGTTTTGGAAGTGGTAGCAAAAGAAAATAGCCATTCCAGGCAGTGTGATGGTTGACATTTCTATGATGGTGTCAGTGAAGACGAAATCTTGGGGAAGCTGATATGCTGAATCCTTGTACCTGTTGTGAACTATTTACTGTATACTTATGTAAGTAGGATACTCACTGAACTGTAGTCCTTGTTGAGTGTTTGGAGAATAAAACTTCAGTTTCAGTTGCACAATCTGTCTCAGTTTGCTCTCCTCCTCAGTAGCATTTCTACCCAAGACAAGGGATAGATCATTTGAAGCAGAGGTTCTCAAAGTGGTGATCCACAGAGTGGTACCAGTTAACAAGTCATTGGTCACTGGTCAGCAATAAGCTTCCAAGGAGGAATGAAATATGTTTCAGAAGCCTAACATTGATATGTCCTAGTCCAGCATTTTGTAAATTCCAGCACTCCAGATGGCATCATGTCATATGGCACAAAGAAAGTATCATGTGCATAAATAGGTTTGTTTCTTGGGACAAGGCATAGTCAGAAGCTCCAGACACATGTGCAGCCAACAGATCTCAGGAACAAAGTTTCCTTATGATACCCTGCTGAGTCAGTGACCTGTGTTATATATGGTGCATGAAGTATTTATTTTATCACATTTTAAAAATCAGCCTTACAGACAACAATGGGGCTGTATATTCTTTCTCATTTTGTTCAATATGGCTCTGCAGGACTGCTTCTTAACCATGAGTGTCTTTAAGACAAAACACAGGAAAAGTTTAGATATTTGTTCTCTGCTGTGCATGGCACAGTCCACAATTGAGCTATGACTTTATACGCTGTCAAATATGGAGCAGGGTCACATTTCATATTGATAATGGTTAGGTTTAAAAGCAAAAAGCAAAGTGTGCTGCTTATATACCACTCCATAGTCTCTGGATAGTTTACAATTTTTTAATTGCATAGGCTACACATTGCTCTCCCCCCCCCTCCCCAATGAGCTGGGTACTCATTTTATCAACTTCAGAAGGATGGAAGACCTCATCAACCTTGAGCCAGCTGTCAGGAGGATTCATTGGTATTGAATGCGGACTGTGAGCAGAGTTTTGGTTGCAATACTGCAGTTTAACCACTGCACCACAAGGCTCCTTTAACATCCTTATTTGAATACATATTAGTAGCATCTTCTACTCGCTTAACCAAATGTAATATCTTGTTTTGATGTTTTCAATAAAACCACACAATTTTTCAATTCAATTTTTCCCAGTATGCCCCCCCAACTGGCAACCCTGAGAAATAAATGCCAGTCTAGCACATCAAACAGTTTGAGAAGCACTGGTTTAAATGACTCCCTTGAAGTTTAGAGGTTATCAGCATCAACTGATTAATTATGCTTCTGTCACTCTAATATTCACCATGTAAAATATAGGGAGGTGGTAAATTTGGGGTCACCCTGGTCTCAGCCTCATTGCCACCCTCCCATCTTCAGTGAGGGAGCATCACAGTGGTCTTTCCACAAGCAACTGATCAGGCACTGTGGGAAACAGGCTGTTGCAATAGATAAGCCTTTTATCTGATCTAGCATGTCCTTCCTCCTGTTCATAATAAACCAGTTTGTCATAAGACTCACTGGTTTTTGCTACCATGTTTTCTCCTTTGGAAATGCATTTCATCTTTTCTCTTCAGTGCCAGCTTGCTAATCCTTGAGGATCTCATTCAAGTGTGCCCTGAAAATGAATAAAATAAAATAAAATCAAAACTACATCCAAAAAATTGAGCAAATTTCACGGAATAGACTTTGCTCTGATAAATGCCAGCACTGATGTCATTACATGCATATTTCAGAAAAGAATTTCCCTTTATGAATGTCAGAGTGGCAACTCCTGTATGAGACATACTCCCTGAAGAAAACAAATGACATTTGTGTTCATCAGTGGTTCCATATGCCCAATCACTCTGCGTATGCTAAGGTGCGGTAGAATAAACAAGACAGTGATGTATGCTGAAATGCCTTGTCGTAATGAAGAAAATGGGAGGTTTGACACATCTTGCAAGAAAACCTGTCCAGTTCTTACTGATGGAATGTGAACAAACAAGCTGTTTATTTCTATTTTAGTAAAAAGAAAAGAAAAACCTGGGAAAGTTTATTCAGCAGAGGTTTAAAAAGTTTCCAAGTTTAAAACAACATGAATAACATCAGCAACAAAAATAGGGCCAAGGAGCTTAGAAGGGATCAAATAACAGCTTGGTCCACAATAATGGTTCCAAATGATCCCTCCATCAGCTCTACCCCCGTCATCCCATATGCCATAAAAAGTGAGATATTACCATGAGTGCCTGCATGGAATCGAAGGTACAGTGCAAGAGCAGGAGATGATTCTGGATTGCTAACTGATCTGACCAGATAAGTGCTGTATTTCCAAACTGGATGTGATGAATGAGGTATATATCGATATGGCATGTGGACAGTGTGGTATTTGTTTGATCCTTTTTAGCATTTGTATAATTATTGCTTTTAGCTTTAAATATTGTCTTTTCATGCTGTAAGCCACCTTGATTCCTTTTTAAGGAGAAAGGTGGGGTAATTTTTTTAAAAAAATAAATAAATAAATTCACTACTGGTGTGCAAATACTGGGTGTATGGGGTTTACACAAGACTGTGGGACTTGTAAATACTGACCATGTGTACTGTCAATGTGGAAAATCACCTTTGGCATCCATCATGGATCCATCACCTCTAAGAGCAACTTCTGCTGTCAAAAATTAGATGTAGGTACTTAAGGCAGGAAAAGACATGATAGATGACCTATTTTTTAGAAAAGGAACATTCTTATGCCTGCCTATGTATGAGCAGGACTATCTCTCACACAGTTTGTTAATTAGCATGCCTTATTTTGTGATTGGTTCTACAGGGCTTAAGCACAGGATTTCTTTGAAGTTTGATTGACCCTCCCCAGTTCTTTTTCCCTCCTTTTTTTGCTGTCATGCCATATGAATTGTCTTGATATGGTTGCTGTTGTTGATTATGCATAAGCCACAGTGGGAGCCATTCTATACATCTATTTTACTTATTTATTCATTTATTTTGCACACACACACATATATATATATATACATACTGCCTTTCTGCTTGTTTAAGGAACTGTGCATGTTGATTTTTGTCCAGTGGTCCATGGTATCTGTAAGGGGACTTCACATGAAAGTTCGATCTGTATCCATATGATTGGCTTTTACTAGTATCAACAAATGCATACACAGTCATATACTCATGAACCATCAATGACAGTCAGAATCTGAGAACTGCTCCTTTTTTTCAGAGAATTCATATGACCATTTATAAAGTGATGCAGCCTGAAAGACCATATCCTCCCATACAAGCCTGCCTCATGGTCCTACCACTCTCAGAAGCCCATTTGGTGAGGACTAAAGGGAAAGCCATGGTGGCCATGCAAAGAGAGGGCAGGTTTGCCCCCTGCTCCTCCATCCTTCTACCACACTTTTTATTCAAGCAGGCCTTCAGAAATCAAGTGCCCCAAATGATCAAATTTTACATAATGTGCTGTTTTGCTTTTCAAAGGAAAACTTTATTAATATTTTAATCAAATATTTTAAGTGTTTTCATTTTCTTTTTAATATTATAATAAATTTAGTCCTATTACTGATTCTATTGTATCTTAAATGTCTATTTTGTAATTGTTCTATACACTACCTTGAGTCCCAATTCTGGGAGAAAAGTGGCATAGGAAGGAAGGAAGGAAGGAAGGAAGGAAGGAAGGAAGGAAGGAAGGAAGGAAGGAAGGAAGGAAGGAAGGAAGGAAGGAAGGAAGGAAGGAAGGAAGGAAGGAAAACATTTGATAAACTTCTGCCTACAGATTCTGCCACTTTTCTGCTTCTCCAAGATTTCAGATTGTGTTTGGACATGGGAATTAATGGGGGGAAATAGTTGCATGGATTGTAAACCATCTTTTACTAAATTGTTATCCATATATGTTTTTAATCAAATCCAGAATTTGGGGAAGGACCCAATAATTATTTAGCTGTATTAACAACCATGGTATTTGCATTTTTCAAAAAGCACAAAATAAGGCACAGTACAAAGTCACAAACAATAAAATTACCAGAGATGTCACTTTAATTTTGTAGATAGATCTGGCAACACAAATATCTGGAAGTATAGCCAGTAATGGCGTTCTATTCATAGAATACACACTGCTGGTGAATTAAATTCTCCCTCCCCCTGCATGCTCTCCAAATCTGCTTTAGGGGATTTAAGGGTTAGGGGATTCTTTGGAACAGATGGCAGATATGGGTTCTGGCGGGGGAGGGAAGAGAAGACAAATTCCCTAAAGTTTCTATTGCCAGGCATGGCATAGAGATTCCTAGTCTCTCTCCAAGTTCTGACAACTCCTGTCACAATACCTCCTGGATAGCCACCCTGTAATTTAATATCATTAGTCTCCAACCTCACAGGCGGTGGATGGCTGTGTTGCAGAGAACACAGAAAGTATGTCACTAGAATTTGGGGTGTAGTCAACAGCTGCCCATTGTCTAGCAGGCAAGATTTAACAACTTCACTAAATGAGATTCTGAGCCCCTATCTAGAAGCAGTGTTCCTTACTGGCGAATGAAATCTGATTGTAAAATTATGTTAAAAGTAGAAGTATTTTAAATGCAAATGAGACCATCAGAATGTAAACACACTTCCTTGACAGCTTGGTTTGTGGAGACACATAATGGAAAGGAGATTGTAGAAGCAGGAAATACATTTTTCCCCTGAATGTTTGTTTTAGCTCTGAGGTGGCTAATGCCACCATTAGCCATTGCTGCTTCCTGCTCCTCTGGTCCAGCAGCCACTCAGGAGCTGAGCTTAGATGATGTGCTGCTACCTGGAATCCCTCTCAGTCCTGCTCTCAAGAAACATGAAAGGGTGTATAAGAGGCAGTGCAGGATTCAGAAAAGGGGAAGCATTCTTTCTGGTATTTATTGGGAAAGCTCAATACGTTAAACACAATGAGCATGGGGAGGGTTTGTACATCACTAACATGTGTAGGATTGGGTTGCACATCAGCTGCTCCAGATTAACTGGATATGGGGGTTGATCTTTATGAATACTCTGTTTAATTTAGAAAACAAATTTTGTTATTTTGTGAGAGCATTTCACCTCCACCATAATAAATGCATTTTACATGGTAGACATGGTGTCAACAACCCATCTTGATGTGTGAAACAAACTTGGATACTTGGAATGATGAGACAGTGTTGATTGAACCCTATTTATAGATAATTCACAGAAACATTCAGAAGCAAAGACTTGTGCTAATTATGTCTTCAGAACCTTTCTATGCTTTCCCAACATGATCTGGAGACAAAATACTGAAGATCTGAATTGATTATAGAAAGCCTCACAAAGGTTTGAAAAAAGAAGAGGGAAAGACATTTTTTTTTCTGAACAGAATGGTGCTGCCATACAGAATCTGGAGGACAGCTAAATACTGCTTCTATAATAAAAATAAATAAATGCATTATAAAATGGAGAGGAGAGCCTGGAACACTTGTGTAGCCTGTGGCCCCTGGCCAAGCTGACTGGAGAATTCTAAGAATTTTAGTAAAAACAAACAAACCACATTTCCAAGCCTATTGTGGAACTCTGTTGTGCTAATCTAGATTCTCTGGCTAGATATCTAATATCTTATTTTAATTGATATTTTAAGATGTCATTTGGCAACTGACACATTTGCTACTTGATATAACAACAACAACAACAATGACAATCGTCATTGTCATCAAACTGCAGAGCTGGAAGACCCCATGGATCATTGAGTCCAGCCCCTGTCAAGGAGGCACAGTGGGGAATTGAACTCCCAACCCCTGGCTCCACAGTCAGGTTCCTAAACCACTGAGCTAGCCAGCAGTTCATATCCAGAATGAATTAATAGTTGACTTTCAGTATTGCATAATTGTCTGTTGATGACCCTAAGTAAGAAAAATGCAGTAAGGTTCATACGATCAGAGCTCAGAAAAAGTTACCCCCCTTTTTGGACTACAGTTCCCATAACACTTCATTCTGTACTTCTTTTCTAAACACTGTTCGCAGTAACCTCTGAAAATAGATTTGATCTGTCTGCAAAAGCAGAAGGTTCCAAGTTTCCTCACTGCTGCAACATTTACCCATTTACTCAGAAATAATGAGTTATTAATTTATATATTCATGAGCTCTTGACAAAATGTGGATGACCTCATTCGTTGGGTGATTGCACTGAAAGGTTGCTTTCTCACAAAATAGGCCAACACAATGACTGTATGTCTTGCTTTATCTCTTCAGTTTGTAGGAGCCTGAAGCTTATTGTTTTTATTGTTGTCATTTGCCATCAGGTTGTCTCTGACTTATAGCAGCCCTATGAATGAGTGACCTCCAGAATGTCCTAGCTTAGTTCCTACAAACTCAAGGCCATGGTTTCCTTTATTGAGTCAATTCATCTCATATTTTGTCTTCCTCTTTTCCTGCTGCCTTCAGCTTTTCCCAGCATTATTGTCTTTTTCATCACGTCTTGTCTTCTCATGATGTGCCCAAAGTACAACAGCCTCAGTTTAGTCACTTTTGCTTCTCAAGATAGTTTAGGCTTGATTTGATCTAGCACCCACTTGTTTGTCTTTGTGGCGGTCCATGTAATGCTCTCCTCCAGCACCATATTTCAAACAAATCATTTTTTTCCTGTAGAGTTTCTTCACTGTCCAGCTTTTGTTTCCATACACAGTACTTCGAAGTACAGAGTGTGTGTGACATTGGCCTTGGTCTCCATTGACATACCCTTCTACCTTATGACCTTGCCTGGTTTCTTCACAGCCACCTTCACAGTCCGGTTTCCTGACTCCAACTGGATTCAGTTTTTCTTTAAGGAAAGTTTGGAATTGGGGTCAGATGATTACCTAAATAAGCATGGGTGGTATGCTTAACATCCAGGTAAAATCTAGCTAAGTGGGCAATATAGCAACCCTGAGTGCCACTTCTTTTTTTTTTAAGGAAGGGATATAAACCATTGACATCAGCTATGGTGGACCCCCTGGATCTAATGGACTCCAGAATTTGCCCCACTGCACCAAATACCAGTCCTGATTTAGGCCATTGTACAGCCTACTGAACTTGTATGCTACTTGTTGTCCCCAACCCCAGTTCTGAAGAAGCACTTTCTAAAGCTGCTGCAGACCCAAAGCTTGGAAAGTTACTTTAAGAATGGCTACAGTATAATGATGCATAAAGCCATCCAGTGTTTCAGTGGGTGCCAGAGCATCATCCTAACACTGCTCAGTTGCACAGCATCAGCATGTGATTATTACAATTCTTCTCAGTATTAACTTTCCAGGCTCTGGGTCTACAGGCTGCCGAAGTAGCAGCCTCTAGATGTCCATCATTGGTAAGCATCAGCCCTTGTGCAATCTGGCTTGATGGAAGATCAGATCCATTCAGAACTCACTGTGAAATTTGGTGAGCTCACTGAGCAATGTTTTTCAGAGTGCTGCTGTATATTGTAAATATGTATACTGCAAATAATAAACAGATGGTATATAGTTATAGATCTAGATATCTGAGTGTGTAGGTACAGTGGAAAGTCTTTCATTGTTACCATCCTGGAAACATTGTACATTGTGTCTTGCCAGATCCAACATGTTTTTTGTGACAGAAAAATGTAGAGGTTTGTGCGTAAAACAACATGCAGTGAGTCACAAATAGTGATGGTCACAGAAGGCGAAGGCATTTAAAAAGCCATCACAGCCTAATTAGTCAAAAGATTAGTTTAATTTAAAGTAGATACTTCAGTGAGCTGAGAAGAGAAATGGCTCAGAAAAAGGCATTTAATTAGAGATGCTTGAACACTATTATCATTTAACCGAAGCAGTTCACAAATAATTTTGTTTGTAATTATAAACCTTCCTTAAAAATGGTGCTACAGCACTTAAGGTTAGTTGTGGGCCACAAATTTAAAATGTCAGGATACTGCTGAAGTATACAGGTACAATGCTTACAGTGTCAAAAAAAAAAAAAAAAAAAAAAACCCAAAAAAAACCACAAACCCCAATAGGATGTCTGCTGTGTTCCTCAGGGGTTATTGCTATGGTTTTTTTTAAAAATCCAGCTTTCCTATTGGTTACAGGTGTTGACAGCAAGGCATCTCTTTTTAACTCATTAAGATTTAGTTGGCCACGGTGCCATGCATAGTCTTACTGCCCCGTGTCAACAGTTTTTAAGCTATCTCTGAAGAACAGAATTGTTGTGAAATAAATACTCTGATTTCCAGTGATGAAGCTACCTAAGGAGTATATAAAAAAATTCAAGACATGCCAGTCTTTGAGGGATCCTCTTGCCAGAGACCAATGGCAGGGCAAAGCACAGATCTAACAAGTTGCAAGGGACATAATTACTTTTAATTACATAGTATTTTTAGTCATGAAATTTTAATCAAGTTACATATCAGAAACAGCATAACTAATGGGAAAGACTTCACTTTATTGGTACTGTGATGGAACAAGGAGACCTTGAGAAAGCCTGTCACAGTTCCCCCATCAAGACCCCTTTGGTAGTCACTCAGCCACGTGCCTCCCACTGATCCTGAGATGGGAGCACTCCCCAACATGCCTTTCAGCATTTGAGACCCTGCATGTTCCAGGAGATTTAATGCACAAAACATGACAGGCTGCCATCAGCTCCCATAAAAAAATATTTAAAATGTCAGTAGTTTGGATGAGGGTTAGTACTGCCACACTTCCTTTTTATTCACCATCCAGATAATTGCTTGAAATGATTTTGGAATTTTATTAGAAAAGGGTCAAAAAAGAGGGAGAAATAATAGAAGTTTCACATGGTTACAAGAACAGATCACTCAAACAAGTGGGAAGAAATGTGATTATAGGATTACAGCATTCAACGGAAGGGACACAGAAGAAAATAATAAACTCTAATTTATCCTATCTTACACTTAAGCAGAATCACGAGGCTAAACCTGGCACATCTTCACAGGATCACAAAGTCCTCCTCATGAGTCAGGTGGAACCCTTGAACAGAGGAGAAGCATTGCCATCCTCATGGAATCAATCTCTCAAAATACTATGTTCCCTAAGTCCCTTTCCTGCACTTGAATGGGCCATTTGTGGCCTGCATTCACTCAATAACACTTAATCCCCTTTGATCAATCTGCCAACAAAAGGCATGCCTCCTTCCCAGTTCCAAAATCTGCATACTGTCAGGCAGGAAGTAGGCTAACTCCTGTCTCACAGATACAAACAGTTGGTGGCTGCTTTGATACACAAAATATAAAGTCAAAGTAATAAACTCCTGTTTTGAGGTCTTCTTGCTAAATGATAAGCATGGAAGTGTCTCTTTCTCTCGGTTCTCCTTTGAAGTTGCTCAACAAGAGGAATACAAGAACAGGAGGTAGGGAGAAGCCCTGAACAGGTTATTTCCAGATGACTTTTTGTCTTTTTAAGTCCCATGCACATAGAAAAGTCCAGAAAATGCATTTCATTTTTCATGTTCTCTAAGTCCTTGCTTTCTTCACAGGTGCAATGGATAATAATTTTGAGGTTTTTTTAAAAAAAGCTTTTAGAGGCATTTTGACAGGAGTTCGAATTATATGTATTCTCTATGGATTGTAAAGGGTTTTTAAAAATAATAATGGAAAGTAACTAAAAAGTAATGAGCAATGCAACAAATAATGTCATGAGTAACTTTTTAAAAACACTGTAATAAGTAACAAAAACAAATGACTTCTTAACACTATAGCAAGTAACAGTGACACATTGCTTAAAATCAATCTGCTGAAGTTCTTCAGCACTTTTCAGTTGGAAACCTCTGGGGACAAAGTGGCTTTATGGATCTTCTGGTTTGTTCCAGCTCTGTCAGTCATTACCAATCACTTCCTTGTACATTTCCCTTTCTTGACAACAGAATTTGTGTGCACAGGGAAACTCCCAGAAGCCTTCACCACTAGCTGTGCAGGCTAGGATTTCTGGGAGTTGTAGTCCAGGAATATCTGGAGACCCAATGTTGGGAACCACTGCGCTAACCAAGATGGAGTACAGTTTTAAAAAATAAAAGAGAATTCAATATTTAAAACCCTTTTGAAAACATTAAAAACATTTACAAATATTTAATACATTAAAAAAAATATGGGCCCAAAGGCTGTTTTTGAAATCCTACCGATTCCCCAAGAGGAGAAAAAAATCAGAAAATGGGGATATTATATTGCTTCTGAAGGCATTCAGGAGCAGTGATTTTTGCATTGGGGTTGCTGGACTCCCCCCCCCAGTCCAGAAGCACCCCAAATCAAAATAGCAATCCAGAAGTAGGAATAAACATGTGCCCCCCCCCCAGCTCTCACAAAATTGCTCACTCCTGGCCTATGGGCATTGAACTAAAGATATAACAATTAGATTTTTTTCTTGTTCTCAATGGAAAAGGACACGTTGAGATGCCCCATCAAAAATTGTCAGTCCCTGTGAATTTTTTTTTTATTACTGCATGAAATAAAAAAGACTAACTTTTAAAATCAGGGCAGTAATTTAAAAAAAGTAGTGTTTTTTACACAAAATCCCCTTATATTCTGCTCAAAAAATTGTATTTTTAAAAAGAAAATACAAATTTCCTGTGCAAAAATAAATGAATAAATAAATAAATCCACAGGCTTTTCAAAAAGAGGTCCCAGAATTTGAAAATGCACAAAACACTATAATTTTACAGGGAGAAAAATTCAGGTTCTTTTCATTCTCACCCATGAAAAAGAAATAAGGGAAGATTTACATCCCTACATATGACCCTATCACTTCATGACAGTATTGTCTCTCTTGACATGGTTGTTGGATCCAAGCATTTTGCATGTGTTGTTACCTAGATTAGATCACATTTTATCATGCAGTAATAGTAAAAGTCAATTAAGAGTTAAGTTGGCAGTTAGCTGACTTTTATTCAGAGACTGGGAAAGTTTGATCTGCAGCTCCCCAGCTTTCTTGATCATACTGGCTGAGGCATTCTAGGAGCGGTGATCCAGAGAAGTAACGGTCACGTTCCCGCATGGCCCTTAGTCGTTTCACCAAGCAAAGGCGCACACTACGTGTCGTTCAGCTGCCACCAGTTGATTAAATCAGCTTTGTTCACTATTATTGACAGAGGTCCAGGCAACATATCATTTAAGAACCAAGTAGAAATTGTTTATTGTTACAAGTGATAAAAGTCCAGTCAATGTCGCTAACTCTCAACTAAGCAACCTTCTCTCTCCGCTCTCAACCGCCTACTCTTCTCTCCCTCTCTCTCCTTTCCTTCACCCCCACTCAACTCCGCCCCCACCAACTCCTATTGGTGCATGCAAATTTCAATATAAATATTCATGAGCAGGGTGAATGCTACAGTAACTTTTTCAAACTTCACTTTTATTATTATCACCTCTCCCCAATGATCAGGTTTCTCTATGCCCAGTATAGAAAGCTATCTCTTAATTTTGTAGGGCAGATTGATCTGCTTCCTGTAGCGTCTATGAGCCTGCCTGGGCATAAAGATAATTTCTCTCAGTCCCACCACTCTCACGGGCACTCTTGGTGGGGACACAGGCCTTCTCTGTAGCTGCCCTCAGACTCTGGAACTCCCTCCCACAAGAAGCCAGGCTGGTCCTATCTTTGCTGTCCTTCCGCAGGCAGGCGAAGACCTTTCTCTTCAGGGCAGGCTTTTCCTTAGTGACTTGCAGTCTGAAGGGTTTTTTTAAAAAATAGATTCTTGTGCTCTGTTGCTTTTACATTTGTTTTTAGTAGTGATTTTATTTACCATTTTTAATATGATACTTGTTTAATTCTATTTAAAATATTTGTATAAGTGTTTTTAGTTTTTAAATATTGTCTTTTTAATGATGTAAGCCGCCTTGGGTCCTTCTAAGGAGAAAGGCAAGGTAAAATATTTTTTATAAATAATAAATAAATGATAGTCTTTAATAGATGAGTGAAGTAGGGAGATGTGGGTAAAAATCCCTGTTTTGTAATAAAACTTTTTGAACTGCTTTGTCACTTATTTCAGAACAAGGATAAAATGGGAATGTGCCATGTATATTATCCTGAGGGGAAAAAGGGAGAAAGGAGGAAAATCAATGTGATAAATAAATTAGTGGAGCTGCAGAAGGCTGCACGTGTAGCCCAGTGATGTTAATTGCCAGTGACTTCTTTATGCACAGGTTTACAGATGTGGATGTGAGTAGAATATTGGGCACTTATATTGCTTGAATATACTCCACCTGTCCACCAACAAGAAAGGTGACAAACATAGCTCTCTCCCCTCTCACTTTAACCTCACAACAATGCTGTGAGATCAGTCAGGCTTAAAAAAAAAAAGATGAAACTTACAGGTTTCAACAAAGTTGAGTTGTTCCAAAGACAGGGGGCTGTATTTCTTCTGAAGACCATCTAACTAAATCACCTCTTTTCTAATTCTGACAGCAGTTAGCTCTGCATCAAAATTAATATATACACACATACATACACAATCAGATGATAATACATTGATATAAGGATACAATATCCTCTGGATTAGCTAAAAATGGAATAGCCTGCCATCAATCAACATATTCTTGCAAGAACTAGTGATCTGTATGTGGATTGTCCTGTGTATAACAATACATATGCACAAAAAAGAAATAATAAATGTCATGAAATTGGAAGGATGTTTACAGGGAGAGAGTGAATAGCACACTTCAGTTCAGTCCCCAGGCAGACAGCTTGACAGTGCTACATCTATTCTGCTGACATGTTATGGTCCCAGTAGGAGTAATGTGGCTATTTGGAGAGCTCCATGTGTATAATGTAACTGTACTGGCTGTGCACTGTCTTTTTATATACAGATTGTATCTAACCAAATGACTGTCGGTGTAGGGTTCCTGTACCTACATTAATATTATTTCAGCATGATGGCATGACATCAGTCACCCCCCTGAATTTTTATTCAAGGCCGATGGACTATGTTTCGTTTTGTACTAAGAGATGCTACCACAATTCCCACCTTTCAAACCATGCTGCATCATGCTTACAACTACACACAAACCACATTCATGGAAAAAAACCAATGAAACATGGTGCCACCAGTGTCCTTACAAGCAGTTGCCCTGAAATTGTTGATAATGCCAGCATTAACTTTCTGTTACACTGCAGAGCTCCAGGGACAAAGCTAGAGGAGGCTGATTAAAACTGTTCGTCAACAGTTTTATGAGCAGCAGGACCTGTTAGAGACACTGGTAGTAGCAATTTCAAGCTTCGCTACTCTGTAAGTTGCCACCACTTGAAATGTACAACTGAGACTAGTTAACATCCCTCTTGGAGTTAGCTTTCTTTCTTCCATCAACAACATAGGGTATTATTAAATAAAATGATACAAATGGACAACATGTAGAGATGTATTCCTAGAATGGAATTCCACCATGACATCCATTTAACTTTTCTAAGCCATTGTCCTCTTGGAAGAGTGGCATTGTTGAAAAGCTGAAACACAAGATTAAAGAAAAAGAAGTCAGAGAGCTCCTTTAAAAAGACATGTGCTAATTTAAATGTACTGGTGCATATATAGTAATAGGAACTGTAGTGCTGTAGTGATATACCATGAAGATGCTTCTGAATTATGATGATTGTGATAGTGTTCTTGAGATATGTGAGAAGTTTAAGAAGTAGCATTATTATTGCCACACTCCAGTGAATTTCCATGGCTGGTGGGGATTTGATTCTCCTGAGTGTTAGTCCAGCAACCTATCTACACTGGATGTTAAGGATACATATGTTAAATTTTGACTGTTGTTATTTCATAGTTGAATGATGCAGCTGTAGGTCTAAGCAAAGTCTCAGCAAAGCAAAGCAATAACTAGTATGATGTGCATAAACATGTAAGCCATAAATATTCAGCCTGTGTAGACCTAAGCCCCTTATATGCAAAAAAATTAAAATAAAAGAAAATTAAAAAGCAGTTTGATTTTTAACAAGTGTGGCCCACATGCCAAATACTTTCCCACCTTCCTGTTCTCTGGGGTGTGAAATTACTATGCCTGTGTTTTACTGCCTTGTGAACTGTTTTCCAGTTGTATGGTTTGCTGAGTGGCATTTCCTAAGTTCTTTTTATTTTCTCCCTAAAACTGTCTAGTTAAAAAAAACACAACCACTTGCTATAAATGTAAATGGCAGCATGCATTCTTAATATGGGTTTTTTAAGAATTGATTTTAAATTAATTACCCAAGGTTGTGTATGAGACAAGACGCAAAATACCTTCAGCATAAAAATGAGTCCTTGTGAGCACACACTAGCAAGGCTGAAAGAAAACCTGGTTAGTTATTCAATTGCATACAGTCCTGAAATTGCACTGATAAAAACAAGACACAGCGAATCTGTGGACTTTTAACACCCCCTATTTCTACATTTAGCTTCACTGCCCAAGTTCACCTCTCTACTATTGCTAATTCTGGAAGGTTCCATCTCTTGTACAGTTTCTTCATCCTGCTCTTAATCAGCCTGGACTGTTTTGTTTTATTGAACAATCTGTGCTTGCAAAGTGGCCAACCTTGCTATTTGTTTGTTTCAATTTAAAAATATGTAAAAGTGAAAATCTTTATTCAGAAGAAAGGCTTGATTCCTGCTGTTACAGCAAATGTTAGGATTAATTTAAACATTATGCACATTATGAACTACCATTCCCATCAGACTGTTGAATTCACCTTCTCTATTTCATGTTAGAAAGCCATAAAAACAAAGTAATGGCAAGGGTACTGTAAATTGTCCAAAACAAACTTATGTCATGTTATCATCCCTTGGCACATGAGGCAATGTAATGTAGCACAGGTAGTGTGGCAACTTTAATGTGTAAAGCAATTCAACCTGTCAGACCATTTCGAAGTAGCTTTTACTGACTAGATTTAGTCAAATGAACTGTCCCTTGGAAGCCTGTCCTATATATTAATATTCTCTGTAACCACTGCCTTTTCTTCCAGGTCAAGTAGAAAGTAAACAACAAAAATGTCCATCTGTGACTTGAAAAAAAAAAGGATTGCTGGCATCTGTTCTGGATGTAGCATTGTGTTAGTTATATAAGAGCTGTAAATTAGCATATTGGCAGTAGTAGGTCCAAAGCAAAAGTGCATACTAATGAATAGGAATATGTACAGATAGACTGTATTAAAAGCCTTGTATTATCGAAGTGCGGAATAGGTTAAAAAGGAAACTCTGTGCCTGGTCATGCATGTGACTGTGGTGTCAGGTGGTGGGTTTCACACACCCATCTTTCTCCCCCCAAAAGCCTAGAGTTTGGCTCTCTCAGGAGCTCCAGGGAAGCTTTTGTGTGGGCAGAGAGAAACTCTTTCTTGACAAATTCCCCACCATCAGGTTGGGAAATCTAGTGTCCAGCGATAAATGTGACTTTCAGGAGAATTTGGATCAAGCTAAAAAAGTTGACTTTTTAATAGAGGGGTGCCATGCATGAGATGTGACTGAGTAACCAAGACCACCTGAGGCAAAACAAAGAAACTTACTGTAGGAACTCCACAGGAGGGTAACTTACGATGCTGCAACATTTTGCTACATACTTGGTAAAGAACTGGAAGATGTCTTGGGGGAAAGGAAAGGAAGTCATCCCTAAGAATGTGAGTTTACAGATAAGATAAACCAGAGAATGGGCCTGGGTATCTGTTTTCAACACCACTGCCCCTGAATGCATACAGTTCTTGGTGCATTACTGAAGCTTTCTTCATGTCCAACAGCTTTCACAAAGTCCCAACTCTACTTTCAGTAATATTAGCCTGTCTGCTGGAATAGAAGTACCCATTTAACGTCCTTGTATGCTCCTCTCTGCTCCAAATAGTTGGAGAGCCTATCATGCTGTTTTCCCTGTGTGAGGAAAACATTCATGGATTTTTTCTGACTTTTTAGAATCCCTCACTGCACTTGAAGCATTAATCCTGAAAGTGGGATGATGTGTGCTCATTCTGGATTTGACATTATTCACCCTTTGCCCTTTGGAGGGTCAGCTGTTCTTTTTTTTATTTACTTTCTGAACATGTGGGAAACTGACAGCTATCCATTGATCCCCACCAGGTCCAGTTCTATCATTAAGCAGCTGGCTGAAGTGGTGGATGCTGGCATGTACTGAGCTGTGGGGAGATGTTTAAGGACAGAACTGTGCATGCTACATGCTCTGCCTTGCACTCTGTTCACTATCCTGGGGTGCAATGGAGAAAGCTACCCTGTTTAAAGTGCTGAAATAAGATATAATTGCCAGACCTGTTGTTCTGTACATGGGAAGGAGAGGGACATATTAGTCTTGTCAGCAGAATGGTTTTGATTTGGCCTTGAACAAGGGGATACATGGCCTTTGTCAGTAGTGACCAATTTCTTCACAAAAATGGTAGGTTGAAGTCACCCAAGAGGTTTGGTTCTCTTTGTTATTTGCAAGTGTTTCTCATGCCTAGATGAAGTTTATGATTTGCCAGGAACTGTCCAGGGCCCAGGCAATATGTGAGTTTTGCCCAGTGATGTCTGGCACCCATTCTGGTTGGCTATGCAGAAGGCACAGCAGCCAATGGCGGGCAGAGCCAGGATGATAACCAGAACCAGAGGCAAAAGTGGAATATTCATAACCACCTAGAGATACATACACACACTTAGAGGCTGGTGAGTTAGAATTCATTTTCAGTCAGACACTGTCTTATCCCTACCATATTTATTCACTCCACAGCACAGGCAAGGAGCAGAAAAAAATACATTTCACCTTCAAATTAGAAATGTCCCTTTCTTCCTACTTCCCTCTGGATCTTGTTTCAGAGTTTTACAGTTGACTTACCCAAATTCACTCTCTCATTTTCCCCTCCCCTTCCCCTCTCTCATGCACCTACCCTCACACAGCATTCAACAGAAGGGAAGCACAGGTGGGGGTCTGACCTTCTGCTGTAGTAAGGAGACAGACAAGAGTGGGTTGGCTGGAGGCAGCTTGACCCTGTCATCCAACACCTCATTTGCCCTGCCGGTCAAATCTCCAATAGATGTTGTCTTCCTCTGTTCAGAAAACATGGCAAATAGAGGGAATGCATCTCAGAGTGTGGTGATGGTGCTCTCAGTTCTTATAGGGAAAAGGGTAGGGAAGGAGAGAAGCCAGAGTTATCACAACAGAGACCTAACAGTGTGGCGTTTGTAAACATGAACCAACAGCACACATATCAAAAGACACAAAGACTTGCACCATTTAAGCAGAGGCACACAACAGGCACAAACACTGAAGTTAGCAATGGTGTGTTTGATCAGGCTGTTAATTGATTACATGTATAGTGTCTATAATGGGATGACATGTTAATAGAAGGGAAGGGATGTGAAGCCCAGCAACTCAGAAGATAATCATTTTGCTATTAGTAGGTTTTAAAGCTTCTAGGACCTAATGCTGTTGGGGAGATTTACTGAAATTTAATCCCAGACAGCAGCACAAATAAAGGACCAGCTGCATACCCTGTTTACCTAAGTCATGAGGAGAGAGCTGTATCTAAATGCTTTTGTTATTGTTGTTTAAAACACATACATTTGAATTAATGTGTCTTCTGCTCAAACATTTAATTTCCACTAACCATGGCTGTATCAACAAAGAGATCTTGGATTTGATGAAAATTCCCCATGTTTATAAGTGGCATTGCACTTTGGGTTCACTTCTCTCTCATCAAAATCATGTTTGTCGTGCCTTTCCACACAGTGTATTCCTCCAAGGTCTCATCTGACCTTTCTCTGCATCTGTGTTTTTGTTGGCTTTCAGACATGATGGCTGAAAATGATGAGAGAAACAAGATAAACACATGAACCTTCACAATCACAGATGTTTACGGCTGAACGGGACCTCAAGGGTCAACCCTCTGGCAGTAAGTAGTCCACAACTAAAGTATCCCTGACAGATGGCCATCTGTCCTCAGTTTAAAATCCTATAAGGAAAGAGGATCCACTATATTCTGAGACAGTCCATTCCCCTCTCAAAGAGTTCTTGCCATCAGGAAGTTCTCCCGAATGTTTAGTTGTTACCTCATTTCTTGTAGCTTAAATCTGTTGTTTTGGGCCCTAACCAATGGAAAGGCAGAGAACAAACTTGCTCCATCTTCCATGTGGCAGTCCTTAAAATATTTGAGGATGGCTATCATATTACTTCTCAATTTTCTTTTCTCTAGGCTAAATATACTGACCTCTTCTAATTCCCTTATAGGGCTTGGTTTCTAGACATGTTATCATCTTTATCACTCTCCTCTGGAGCCTTCATGATCAGTGGCTGAGGACTTCCCATAGCCATTGGGTTGACCACTGAGAGACAGGAATGCTGAACCAAACAAGCTTTACAGTAGCACCTCGGTTTACAAATTTAATGCATTCTCCGGAACGCTACGTAATGTGGAAAATTCATAAACTGAAATGTGGATTGCCATAGGAACGGGGGCGGTGCTACAAACCTCCAGGCACAATGCATCCTGGGGAAACTTTCTTCATACTCTGAAAAAAAAGGAAAAAAACAGTAAACAGAGGCATTATTTTCCATGGATTTTGCTTCATAAACCGAAAATTACGTTAACTGAGGCATTCGTAAACCGAGGTACCACTGTAGTATGAACAGCATGGTTCTTATATTCTTAGTGTGTGAAGCCAAGAGAAAGAGAAAGGGGAAGAGGAGGGAAAAGAAACACACCTCTTTTTATTAACATACTTGGCACAAAGCCCTGGAAACTAATTCAAAGCAAAATACTGCAAATATCTACCACTTGGCAATTCTAGCTGCAGTGCAGACATTCACATCCGTATACAGTCAAGTCTTCAAGACCTTAGAAGGACAGCTGCTCACATTTGTTTCAGAAACCTAGGCAGCCGTTTTTATTCCTCCACATCTTTGGGCAAAGCTTATTGGTAAAGCTGCCTTTCTGCATAAATCCTTATTAATATTCGTCTTGATCATCATCAGTGGATGCACAGAGACCCTGCAGTTTAATAGTGTGCACTTATAACATTTCTTAGAAGAAAGAGTCCCTAGAGGAAATGTAGAGTTGCCATAGCAATGTGTTTTGTCTGAAATGTGATCGTATGGCTTTTCTTTCTGTGTGTACATTTTCTGTAGGCTGGAAATGGCTACTCTCTTTAATTACACTTCCAGCAAGTCTTTCCGCTATTATCCCATGCTGATGGTATGTTATACAGCAGTCTAGGCTTATAGATTGGTCTCACTATGCTCCCAAGGACTGTCTCCATAATACTTTTCTGCCACTGTACTATCAATGGTCTTCTCTTGCATGACTGAATCGAGGATGAGGAATCAAGTTTCCATCTGAGACTTGACTGGTTGCTCTTAGTCCACTGAGTATCTGCAGATGGGAATGCTTCTTTTGGTGGATGTCCATGGCCATGCCAGAAAGCAATGCATACATTTGACCAGAGTGCATAGAAAAATACACACATTTTAAACATGAACAAAACACTGCTAAAACATGCTTGAACACAATAGCACCTCTGTATCCATGGGGGATCAGTTCCAAGCCCCCCACAGATGCTGAAAAACATGGATTATAATGAATGCTGTACTGAGCATGGTCTCTGGCTCCCTCTAGTGTCCAGGTCTGGCAACTTCATCTGTAGAAATATATATTTCTAGGATGTTTCTTTTAATATTTTTAATATTTTCAGACTGGATAAGTAAATCAGCAGATACTGATCCTGCAGATAAGGGGGTCGTACTGTAAATGGGAGAAGGCAATCAACCAATGCAGACAACATAGAAAAAGCACACTCACTATGCACATTTGTTTCTTTAAAAAAGAGGAGGGTTTCACCACATTTTTTAAAAAGGAGAAAGAAGAAAACAATTACAATGGCAAAGGAAGAAAATCAAGCAAGTCAGTTGGTGTAGTCTTTACAGATGTGCACCTCCTGTGATATGATCAGTTTGGATTAGTGAAAAATGGGGTTAGTCAGTGTAGTCTGGGGTTGGGTTCCCCCCCCTTCAAATGTGGGGCAAACTGGAGGCATTACTTACAGAAATCCTACCACATTGCTTCATTATTCATCTGAGTTGTATCACACTGTGTTCTGATGCCACATTTGCTTGCAAATCATCTTAGTTTGTGTGTGATATCAAATCCAGGTGTCAGGTTAGATAAACTAAGGCCTTCCTTAGGAGTCCTACAAAACTTTATAAACCTCCCAGGAAAAATCAGAAGCCTGTGTTTGTCACAGCAGGCATTTATCCCAATAAAGGGTTAATTCCAGAATGAAACCAATCTTTGACAATCATACCAAAAATTAGTATGAGTACCAAAGCATAACTCTTTCATTGTTGCAATAGTTCCACGCAACATCAGCTTGTCTAATTCTACAAACTTTGTTTATCTACATTATTTCTATGTTCCATATACACAAAATATTTCAAAGTTATTGTAAAATACAAAGGACTTACAGCTATGAAGAAAACTGTAGGCACAAATAATTAAAATATATGAAAAATAGACTTAGGTTGCAAGCAAATAAAGTCAGAATTCAATCCAAAATACAGGAGCAAAAGGACAATAAAATATAAAAAATAATGTTTTAAGTTACATTCCAAAAATGCAGGCGCTTATAGCCTAATAAGGCACATTTAAAAACAACAGACTGAGAATACATCTCTTAAAATATTAAAGCTTCTGAAAGTAAAAAGATATAGAAGATAATAAGTGTCTTAGCCTTTAACCATATTAAGAATACATAGAGAAAAATAATACATTTTCTAAATGCTTACCCAGCCATCTGCCATATTTTCCCCTATGGAGGTAAATCAATGATGTTTGTGTGCTGCCTCTGTGACCAGCTCCTCTGCTATATGACTCTTGTTATCCAGTGTGTGCCTCCTTGACAGGGGATGAACTCGATGATCCATAGGGTCCCTTCCAGCTCTGCACTTCTTTCTATATCTATATAATTTTTAATAGTTTCAATAATATAACAACAAATAAGCAAAACATAACTAACATATCTTCCTACAAATAATACTAAAGTAATAATAAAAACTAAGGAAAAAAACACAATTATAACATATATCTATAACATTGTGCTTCCCTCCCCCTCGTATTTACTTTATTTGCTAATTTGTATATATTGTTATTTAGTTAGTTATTTTACATATAGTATTACCCCATTCCTCTCCAAAAATATATTGCTCTGCAGCTCTAAGATGATGATGATTACTCAGGGTTGGAAACCAGTGCCCTAGACCAACAAGATCTTATGGCATCAAGGGTCTAGATGTTAGATCATTGCAAGACTAGACTATTATGATCACCAATAAGGTGTGCTATAAGACTTACAAACACCAATATAATATTGCAACATAAACATGCTGCCTGTAGTTTAACTGGGAAGGATCTCTTCTGGGCTGGGGTGACTGTCAATCTGTCCAACACTAACCAATCATTCCTTCTTACCTCTGAATTCAAAAAAAGCCCCACCTTTCTGCTGAATGTTTTTTTCTCCTCTCGTATGTTGAAAATCAGTTGCTTGTTTGTTAGTTTGCTGTTTGCTGTTCCCAACTGTAAGTAGTGAAACATTTTCTACTACTAATATCTCAGAGTGAGTTACTGAGACTGTAAGTGCTAGTCAATAACAAAAGGGTTGGATTATCTGGGAATTTGAAGCTCTTAATCTTTTTTGGATCTTTGTGCTTGTGCTGTGTGTCAGAAGGGGAATTTTAACCAGAAATTCAGAACTGTGTAACATTTTACTCATTATTATATATTTTCAATTCAATCCTTAGTTTACTTCCATGCTAAACTGGCAGACACGCATGGCATTCTTCAAAGCAATGTTATCATATCATGATCTTGTTCCCAGGCCTGGAAAGCAGCCTGATTGTTTTAAAAAAACTAATGTTAACTATTGTTCCAAGCTGTACTTTTAAACATAGCCACAAGAACAGGAAGATGAAACGTAGTCTGACTGCTGATTTCACACAATCAAACTAGATGGTACAGTTAACCTGCCATTAAAAGTGGAGCTCTTTTGAGGGCTGTCTATCCTAACTCACACTTGCCTCAAGCTGCATGTGGCAAAGCAGCCCGCTGTTGCTTGGTAATTGCTCAGTGGGGAGATGGCACAGCTTCCTTATAACAATAGTTAAAGATTTGCTGGTCTGTTGCCTTAATGTGTGATCTGATCCTCAGTGACAAACTCTCAAGGTTTTCTCTAAAGATTCCAGTTCATCTCAGGTGTTTGCACAGCCAAGGTGATTTTTACAATACATGCTGCTGAAAACAGGGCTCTCAAAGGAGACTGCAAATCTAGTCATGATGGCTGTCATCATTTCAAAGTAAGCATTGTAAAGAAATATGCTGTTAATTTATAAAGCCCTTTCAATGTCTTAGACAGCCTCATCAATAAATTCAGAAAATTACCATTCAACTAAAGCTTGTATGGTCCTTTGTACACTCTACATGGTAACCTTTGTGTTATTTAGATAGCTGAATAAAGTTAATGAATAGAAAGGAACACTGGATTTGAATGAAGCCTGAGCTCAATCAGATCTCCTTCTATGTGTTCTAGTGCTTTGGGAGCAAAAGCAGACTTCCCTCTGAAGCAGTCAGAACTGACGATGGGCTCCACACAAAGATTTAGGTAGGCTTCGGAAAGTGGTCCTGTTAAGTACCACTTCTTTGAAGACAGAGAGGGTGAAGGAGATCAGAACAAGAGTAGGGTTGTCTGACAGGCTGACTGACAGGTCCACCTTCTAGTCACAAAGTACATTTTACTGGAAGCCCGGCAATTACTGTGCTAAGGGGAAAAGATGAGCATTGTGTTCAAACTCACTTGTCCTCCCTTACTTCCTTCTTGACATGCCATGTTTGAATAATTCTTAATTAACTGTCATAATTTCCTGTTGTGCATTCAGAATGTACATTGTTGCCGAGTGGTCGCAAGACCAGATAGGCGGGGTATAAATGAAATAAATAATAATAATAATAAATGTAGACACTGTGGTCTCCAAGTGATGAAGAGATGCTGGTTTGTTCTGAAGTTGGTATCTAAAAATCCCAGTTTTAACTACCATTGTCAAATAATACTTCATTTGCAGGATGCTGAGCCAGGGAGAAAAGAAAGAGTGGCCAGAGGATCGAAGGTGTTGGTACGAGGCAGATATACATTTACTTTTTCAGCTAATGGGCCAAAATCTATATGCATACATTGTAGAACAGAGAAGAGTTACCTTTTTGAAGTACTTCTCAGAATCTCTCAGCAGCAACCTTTTCAAGCACTGATTTAATGTAGTTGTACTGCAAAGTATTCTCAGGGATTACAACTTGGGCACAGTTTCTAGGTTAACCGTGGTAAGGGACATATTTTCTATGAATAAGGCCCTACTTTCAGTCCCTTGAATCTTCATTTAAAAAGCTAGTAAGTAATGGGGAACATTCTCTACCTAAGACCTTTAAAAGCCATGACTAGAGATGGGCATGAACCACGGGTTTGGTGGTTTGTGCTGGTTCATTTTTGTCTGAACAGCTGTTTGGTGCTTCCCAGCCCTGCCTCCTCCAATGGGCACCCACTCAGAGGCAGCACCCCAATGGGCACTGCCTCTGAGTGGGCACCCACCAGAGGAAGCCCAGCTGGGAACTGCCAAACACCTGTCCAGACAAAAAAAGAACTAGTGGTTCATGCCTATCTCTAGTCGTGACAATACCAGGCTGGGTGGACAAAAGCCTGGCCAGGCAGCTTCATATATTCAGCATCCCAAATGCCACATCATATTTTTACTTTTGCCTAAAGAACTGATGATCCATTATGCTAGCCGTGCTAAGTAACACCAATATTGAATGCTGGCTGACCTAATATTTAGCATGAATGGCTCTCCTAATGCTAGGTGATATGACATTTGGTGCTTGCTCACATTATATATAGGTGGGAGTGATGGATTTTGCCTGTAGTTCTGTTGGTGAGGTCCTCTAGATTAAATCACTTGTGAAATCTGGAAATACTATAAAGGTGGAGTTGCAGTATATGTCAAAAATACATATTCCTGCACAGAAATACAGGAGGAGGAGATTGGATGTCCCATTGAGAGCATCAGGATCAATGTAGTTGGGGCAAAAAACAAAAGGACTATGGTAGTTGGAGTCTACTACCACCCACCCAATCAAGGAGAGGAGGCGGATGAAACTTTTGAAAAACAAATTGCAATGATTTCAAAGTTACACAATGTAGAAGTGATGGGAGATTTCAGTTAACCTGATATCTGTTAGGAGGCAAATTCTGTCAAGCATGGCCCTTCCAAGAAATTCCTGTCTTGTGTGACTGATAATTTTCTCCTACACAAAGTGGAGAAAGAGACTAGAGGGCTAGCTATCCTTGACTTGATTCTAACCAATAGAGATTACTTAGTGGAGGAAGTGGCAGTAAGGGGAACTCTGGATGACAGTGACCATGTTCTACTAGAATTCTTGATTTCAAAAGAAACCAAAGCAGAGTGTAGCCACACATGTATGCTGGATTTTAAAAAAGCCGATTTTAATAAACTCAGGACAATGATAAGTAAGGTCCGATGGCAGGAGATCCTAACAAGAAAAGGAGTCCAAGAAGGGTGAGAGTTTCTAAAAAAGGAAGTTCTAAAGGCACAACTAAAAATAATTCCAACAAGAAAAAAAAAGGAGGGAGATAGCAAAAAAGGCCAGTGTGGCTTCACAAAAAGCTCAGAGAGGACCTGAAAACAAAAAAGGGCACATATAGGAAGTGGCAAGGAGGCCAGGCCATAATGGAAGAGTACAAACAAGTAGTAAGGAATTGCAAGGATGGCAAATGTGAAGTGCAAATGGAAGGGACAGGACTGCAGCTGGAGACTGATAAACAAATAGTCAAGTAATATCTTACTACCTTAAACGAGTTCAAATCTCCAGGGTTGGATGAACTGTATCCACGAATATTGAAGGAACTGGCTGAAGAACTCTCAGAACCACTGTCCATTATTTTCTTGAAATCCTGGGAAATGGGTGACATGCCTGATGATTGGAGGAGGGCTAATGTTGTCCCTCCCCTTCATGGATTGCAGCCTTGTCGTGGTGAAGGGGCTTGAGTAATTCAGAGAAGCTATGGGCTATGCCGTGCAGGGAAACCCAAGACGGACAGGTCATAGTGGAGAGTTCTGACTAAACGTGATCCACCTGGAGCAGGAACTGGCAAGCCACTCCAGTATCTTTGCCAAGAAAACCCCATGGACAGAAACAAAAGGCTAAAAGATATGAGGCTGGAAGATGAGCCCCTCAGGTCGGAAGGCGTCCAACATGCTACTGAGGAAGAGTGGAGAACATCTACTTCTGCTTCATTGACTACGCAAAAGCCTTTGACTGTGTGGACCACAGCAAACTATGGCAAGTTCTTAAAGAAATGGGAGTGCCTGACCACCTTATCTATCTCCTGAGAAATCTATATGTGGGACAGGCAGCAACAGTTAGAACTGGATATGGAACAATTGATTGGTTCAAAATTGGGAAAGGAGTATGACAAGGCTGTATATTGTCTCCCTGTTTATTTAACTTATATGCAGAATACATCATGCGAAAGGCTGGACTGGAGGAATCCCAAACCGGAATTAAGATTGCCAGAAGAAATATCAACAACCTCAGATATGCAGATGATACCACTCTGATGGCAGAAAGTGAGGAGGAATTAAAGAACCTCTTAATGAGGGTGAAAGAGGAGAGTGCAAAAAATGGTCTGAAGCTTAACATCAAAAAAACTAAGATCATGGCCACTGGTCCCATCACCTCCTGGCAAATAGAAGGGGAAGATATGGAGACAGTGACAGATTTTACTTTGTTGGGCTCCATGATCACTGCAGATGGTGACAGCAGCCACGAAATTAAAAGACGACTGCTTCTTGGGAGGAAAGCGATGACAAACCTAGACAGCATCTTAAAAAGCAGAGACATCACCTTGCCGACAAAAGTCCGCATAGTCAAAGCTATGGTTTTTCTAGTAGCGATGTATGGAAGTGAGAGCTGGACCATAAAGAAGGCTGACCGCCAAAGAATTGGTGCTTTTGAATTGTGGTGCTGGAGGAGACTCTTGAGAGTCCCCTGGACTGCAAAGAGAACAAACCTATCCATTCTGAAGGAAATCAACCCTGAGTGCTCACTGGAAGGACAGATCCTGAAGCTGAGGCTCCAATACTTTGGCCATCTCATGAGAAGAGAAGACTCGCTGGAAAAGACCCTGATGTTGGGAAAGTGTGAGGGCAAGAGGAGAAGGGGACGACAGAGGACGAGACGGTTGGACAGTGTCATTGAAGCTACCAACATGAATTTGACCAAACTCCGGGAGGCAGTGGAAGACAGGAGGGCCTGGCGTGCTCTGGTCCATGGGGTCACGAAGAGTCGGACACGACTTAATGATTAAACAACAACAATGTTGTCCCTGTCTTCAAAAAGGACAAAAGGGAGGAACCTGGGAACTACAAACCAGTGAGCCTGACATCAATCCCAGGGAAAATTCTGGAACAGATTATAAAGTGGTCACTATGCAAGCACCTAGAAAACAATGCAGTAATAACTAAAAGCCAAGACAGATTTGTCAAGAACAACTGCCAGAGTAATCTGATCTCATGTTTTGATCAGGTAAGCTCCCTGATAGACAGAGGGAATGCTGTAGACATAGTATATCTTGACTTTAGCAATGCTTTTGATGAAGTGCCCCATGATATTCTGATTAGCAAGATAACTAGGTGTGGGCTGGACAGATCAAGTGTCAGGTGGATACAGAGTTGGCTACAGAATCGTACTCAGAGGGTAATGATGAATGGCTCTTTTTCAAACTGGGTGGAAGTAACAAGTGGGGTACCCCAGGGCTCTTCAACAATTTTTATTAATGACCTGGATCAGGGGGTTCAGAAAATGCTAATCAAAATTTGCGGATGACACAAAATTGGGTGGAAAACAGAAACAAAATTCAAAATGATCTGTATAGGCTTAAGCACTGGGCTGGAAAAAAAACCAGAATAAATTAATAAATTTAAGTGCAAAGTACTACACCTAGGAAAAAGAAACCAAACACACAGTTACAAGATGGGGTATACCTGGATCAGCATTAGTACAAGTGAGAAGGATCTTGGAATTGTTGTAGATGACAGGCTGGATATGAGCCAACAAGTGATGTGGCTACAAAAAAGGGAAAATGCTATTTTAGGCTACCTTAACAGAAGTATAGTCTCCAAATCCTGCAAGGTACCAGTTCCCCTCTCTTCAGAACTGATTAGGCCTCATTTTGAGTACTGTGTCCAGTTCTGGACACCACACTTCAAGAAAGATGCTGACAAATTGGAACAAGTTCAGAGGAGGGCAACAAGGATGATCAGGGGCTGGAAACCAAGCCCTATGAGTAAATATTGAAAGAACTGGGTATGTTTAGCTTTGAGAAAAGAAGACTTGGGGGAGATATGATAGCAGTTTTCAAATACTTGAAAGACTGTCATACAGAGGGGCAGGATCTCTTCTCGATCATCCCAGAGTGCAGGACATACAACAATGGGCTCAAGTTACAGGAAGCCAGGCTTCAGTTGAATATCAGGAAAAAAAACTCCTAATTGTTAGAGCAGTACAGCAGTGGAATAAATTATCTCGAGAGGTGGTTAATGCTCCAACACTGGAGGCATTCAAGATAAGTTTAGAGAATCACTTGGCAGATATCCTTTGATTTGTATTACTGCATTGAGCAGGAAATAGGACTTGATGGCCTTATAGGCCCCTTCCAACTTCACTATTCTAAGATTCTGTAACCTAGCCAGTAACATCAATAAGACTGCTTTCTTCAGAGGAGTCTAATTAGACACTGGAGATCCTAATATTGTATGTAAAATAGCATGTTCAGTGCAAAATTTCAAGGGGACTGATATTGGCTTTGCGTGTTCTATGAAGTGGGGGGGGGAAATAACACAAGTACAGTAGAACACATGGGGATTGGTTCCAAGCTCTTCCCACAGTTAATGAAAAATGCAGATTATAGTGAACACTATTACAAGAGCAAACACAATACATAGTATTGTCTCTTTCTCCCTCTAGTGGCCAATTGTGGTAACTTCATTTTTAGAAATATATATTTCTTTTAATATTTTTAATATTTTCAGACTGTGGCTAAGTGAATCAGTGGGTACTGATCCTGTGGATAAGGGGGTCCTGTTGTAAATTCCAGTTCTGCATGACTTAGTCCAGTATCTTCTCATGGCAAGAGGTAAGTTTTTTGCACGCATTTGCAATTCCTGCATTGCACTGAGAAGGAGACAGAGAAATGCCCACACTGCACAAAAAAGCAGAAGGGCACCTGCACACTACTCGTCCTTGGCTAGACACGTTCACAACATTACTCATCCTTGATTCGACAGGATATTGGAACATACTAAGACTGCCTGTTGAGAAATCACTGACAGCACCAAGATTTGTCACTTCCAGTGAAAGAACAAGGAGCCCCCCCTTCTCCCCCATTAAGATTTATCCAATTTGCCCAAAATATCTCTGCACAAAACTAGTGTCTTTTCCCTGGGTGAAGCCAGGCATACACAAGGAGAAAGCATAAAAGAATTGACTGATCTGTCAAAAAGATGCAAACAATCAGGTCATGCAACAAAGTAGCAACTATTGTTTTGTGCAATTTGTGTAATCTGTGCAATTTGTGAAAAAAATGTTCTTGCTAATGTGAGACATCTCACTGATATCAGAAGAAAATATCCCAGCAGCTCACAGGCATGGAGAATTTTTTCCTGGACACAAGAACAAAGACAAAACAAGGTTTACAGGGAGAAAGGTGGAATAGAAATAAAACAAAACAAACAAATAAAATATATTCCTAGTTTCTTCAGGTAATACTCAGGAACGTGGAGCGGTGTTCTCAGCCCATCTCCAGTCATCTGCACAGTCTACTGCAGTGAAGAAGGTTATACACAAGCAGCTGCTAATATGTGGGTATCCAGTTGCAGCATGCCAGACTCTGGGGACAGGAGTAGAGATGGGCATGAACCTCGGTTCGTAGGTTCGTGTTGGAGTCACGAAATGAGAAGCTTGATGGGCTTTGTGATGATCACCAATAATTAGGATAGCAAATAGTCTCTTAGAGATAGGCGTTAAAGAAGTAAGCCACACACAGGGATGTCTGCCAGCAGTGCTCCTGGTGGGCGACTAGTAGAAGAGGCAGAATAACACTGAATGGGTTCCCAATGAATTCTGCCCTGCCCCCAGGAGGACTGTGCTTTTATTAACCTTACAAGCTCACAGATAGTGGACAGTATACAGATAGGTTACAGAGTTCAGATAGGACAATGGTTACATCATGCCATTATAATTGGCCTAAGGAAAGGCTATTAAGCAAGCTCTCTACCACCTATGAGAAAGAGGAAGAATGGTGGTAACTCCCCCTCTCAGATGCAGCTATGACATCATCCAGGAGAGTTTTCTCTACACTGAAGAATCAGCCAACAGCTTAGCAACTTTGGGGAGAAGCGTTCCCCCACAGGTTCATGCCGATTCATTCTCTTCCCCTGCCTCCCTGTCCAATGACCCACTCACCAGTTGGAGTGCACTCCTCTCCTCCTCATCTTCAGCTGTTCAACCAGTCTCCAGAAGAAGCATGGGTCTGTCTGTCCTGCCTCCTTGCCTGAGTGGACGATTAGCCAAGGAGGTGGGGCAGGGAAGCCCGTGCTCCTGCCAGAGACTGGTCAAATGGCCGAAGAGGAGGAGGACAGAAGCGCGTGCCGGCTGGTGAGTGGGGAATCCAGCTGGGGAGGTGGGGGAGGGGACCCCTGGCATCTGTGGTGTCACACGTATGAACTGGCATGAACCTCTGAAACAAGGTTCATGCCCATCTTTAGACAGGAGCATTGCCTTGCTCCCCAGTAATCATTTCATGCCCCTTTCACATGAAAAATATATAAGGGTGGTGGTATCATCGACCCGACATTATCTGTTACATACAAAAGCTAAGTCTAGTGTTAGTCTTAAACAGAACAGATCCAAGGACAGAAGCAGGACTTGTTAGCCGTAGGTAAACATAATTTCCATTGATCTAAAGGGATCTACTGTAATTGGAATTAGCATTGGTGAGGACACAGGAAAGGGCCTTTTCAAGAGCTCTTCCTTGGACTGCCCCTCCCTGGTGCAGGAGGCCACATGGTCCTATTTCCTGCTTCCCTTCCACGGATGGGGGAAAAAAGTCTTCTTCAAGCAAGCTTTTGGCAAACAATTGGCTGCCAAGAAAAGGGTTTTAATGGGGGATCTGGTACTGTTTACCCTTTTAGTGTGCTTTTAAATGGTTTTGTCTAGTATTTGTGATGTGTAAAGTGTTTACATTTTTTAATATTGTAATTCATTGTATTGTTTAATACAGTACTTGTTTTTTAAATATTTTGTAAAAAAAAACACCACGATTAAGCAGAGATTCCAAGGTCAACGTATTTCCCATCCTGTCAGATTTATTATAGTTTTAAAATGCTTTCTGCTTGGATACACAGAGGCAGGTGCTGATGGCTAAGCCTTAAATATGGGACAGGATTAGAGGAAGTAATATTCTGTTCTGTGCAGCAGCTGTATTTGGGTTCTCGCCCGAAGTATGTATTGTTTTCTGGGTTTTTTGTTTCTGTGTTTTCAGTGAAAATGGCATGAGGAATTGATTTTTTTTTTCTTGGAACAGAAGAAGAGTACAGAATGCATGTTATCTGTTGAAAAGGATCTTCGGGCAAATGTTGCTTGCAAATGTCAGTGTTTGTGAACTTTGCTTTTAGTTCAGATATGCATTTTTCTCTTTACATCCTAAATATAGCGCTATTCTAGGCAACCAAATCAAATCACCTAAAGAGGTCCACAGGGAAGGGCAATCATTTAGAAAGCTTATCTTATTCAAGTTTAATATTTTTCAAAATGCTCACACAATTATCTGCACAGCTAAAAAAATGCTTGCCAAGCATAAATCGTGCACCCTCAGATCCAATTTGTAGGCAAAGTTAACGCTTGCTTTGCTGTAACAGGACGAGAAAATTTCTACAGCCTTGGCTTTTCAATAGTTCTGCACACAAAATATGTACATTCCATTTAGTAAAGAACACCCAAAATCTAATTAGTTGTACCCGCTGGCATAATGCAATTGGCATAAAGCTCAGCAGTAAATTGCTGCAAGTTAAGTCAGCCTAAGCATTTGCTGTTGCATGCCAAAATCGCTCAGCTCAGTGTGCAACAGCAAATTCCTATGCTGACTTCTTAACCTGTAGTTTACTGTTGAACTTTAGACTATTGTGCTATTCTGGTATCAAAATTTATTTATTTTATTTATTAAATTTATACCCCGCCCATCTAGACCAAAGTCTACTCTGGGTGGCTAACAATAATAGATAAAAGTAAAAACAATAAAATAAAAACAACAGTAATAATATAGTTCAAGATGGAAAAAATAATCAGGTGATGACAGGAGGAAAACACAACAGGATGTTGGCCAATGTGGGCTTTATAGGAATTCAACTGAGCTTCTTCTGAAAATACTGCCTACGTAATCAGGTAAGATGGGAATGATCTCCATGAAGGTTACACTCTCTCCCTCACACGCACGCACACACACACGCGCGTGCACACACACACACACACACACAGAGCCATGACAACTGCTTTGTGTGAGAAATAGTTCAGTGATGAAAAAAGGAGTCAGCTTATGGGATTCTGGGATTTCCCTTGTGTGGTGTCACTTTGTGAATGGTAGCGAGCACAAGAAAGTATCCTGTAGACCATCTTGACTGCTGCCACTGGTGTTGACCACATTCATGCTGCCCTTTGCTATGTAAAGCTTGGCATAATTTTTCCTACTGGCAATGCAGGGCACAATATTGTTCAACAATATTCGGTCATTTCCTGATGTTTTGAACTGTGGATACAGAAGCATAATATCCCACAGTCATAAACCAGAGGGTTTCTAAAGAATTGAATTAAATACATAGGACATTTTGCTGTCTATGTGATGAGTGCCAATTACATTTTTATAAGTAACATTTGTGGAAAGAAGAATGGTCTGGAAAAGAAAGTAATCTACAAGGGAAGAGAAATAATGTTTGTTCCAGTGAAGTGTACTGTTCCCTCATGTCTGACAATTCCTACTTTATTTTTAGAGCAGTGTTCTACAGAGAGAATATTTATACAGTATAACATTATTCATGTGTACGCAGTAGTAGTTTCCACTAGACTGCATAGCGTTGTCACATTATCATGTAGCATCAATTTTCAAAAAATGCAGTAGTGATTCAGGCAAGATCTAGGTGTCCCATTTGTTTTGCTTCTTCTTTAAAGCAGCCCTAAGTGTCAGTGGGGCCCAATAAATCACTCAGCCAGTGTAAGTGAATGCTTAAGATCTCTCTTCTCAGGCCCTCTGTTGGAATGCAATTTGCCACTCTGTAGCATCAAGGCTGTGCTTCAACTACCAATGTTGAAGAAGGTGAAATTGAAAGCTTTTATACAAGCATTCAAGAGGAAATTGATCACACACCAAAACAATATCAGGCAAAATCCAAAGAAACAAAACGAAACGAAACAAAACAAAAAAACAAAAATATGTGGCACCTTAAAGACTATTATACTTTAATGTAAGCTTTCATGGACACATCCACTTTGTCAGACATAAAGTAGGCATCCTTCAGTCTCGAGAGACTATGGTAACGTGCTCTGCATGGAGGACTTGGAACAGCGTCTAGTGTGGCTGAGAAGGCCAATTCGAGAGTGACAATCCCTTCCACACTGAAGACAAATACAATCTGTCCCCTGTCCAGCTTCCTGATTTTGCTGGTTTCGGGACTGCCTCTTTGCCTCGGCCTGCTGGACAAGTGTCTCTTCAAATTGGGAGAGGCCATGATGCACCACCTGCCTCCAGACTGAACGCTCAGATGTCAAGGTTTCCCATCTGTTGAGGTCCATTCCTAAGGCCTTCAGATCCTGCTTGCAGATATCCTTATATCGTAGCTGTGGTCTCCCTCTGGGGCACTTTCCCTGCACTAATTCGCCATACAGGAGATCTTTTGGAATCCGACCATCAGCCATTCTCACGACATGCCCGAGCCAATGTAGACGTCGCTGTTTCATTAATGTATACATGCTAAAAAATTCCAGCTCATTCTATTTGGAACTTTGTCCTGCCAGGTGATCCCAAAAATGCATCAGAGACAACGCATATGGAACGTGTTCAGCTTCCTCTCCTGCCGTGCACAAAAGGGTCCAGGACTCACTGCAGTACAGGAGTGTACTCAGGACACAGGCTCTATAGACCTGGATCTTGGTATATGCCGTCAGCTTCTTATTAAGCCATACTCTCTTTGTGAGTCTAGAGAACATGGTAGCTGCTTTGACAATGCGTTTATCCAGCTCGACATCTAGGGAGAGAGTGTCAGAGATCGTTGAGCCAAGGTACACAAAGTCATGAACAACCTCCAATTCTTGTGTAGAGATGGTAATAGAGGGAGGTGAGTCCACGCCCTGGCCCATGACTTGTGTTTTCTTCAGGCTGTTAATCCAAAATCTTGGCAGGCCTTACTAAAATGATTCATAAGTTGTTGGAGCTCTTCAGCAGAATGGGCAACAACAGCTGCATCATTGGTGAAGAGGAAGTACCGCATGCATCTCAGCTGGACTTTGGTCTTCGCTCTCAATCTAGAGTGATTAAAGAGCTTTCCATCTGATCTAGTCTGGAGATAGACACCTTCTGTTGCTGTTCCAAAAGCGTGCTTCAGCATGACAGCAAAAAAGATCCCAAACAGAGTCCGCGCGAGGACACAGCCCTGTTTCACTCCACTTCGGATGTCAAAGGGATCTGATGTTGAGCCATCAAAAACTACAGTGCCCTTCATTTCCTCATGAAAGGACCTGATGATGTTAAGGAGCTGAGGTGGACATCCATCTTGGGAAGTATTTTAAAAAGGTCGTCCCTGCTAACCAAATCAAAGGCCTTTGTAAGATCTATGAAGGCCACAAAGAGTGGCTGTCATTGTTCCCTACATTTCTCCTGCAACTGTCTGAGGGAAAATACCATGTCAGTGGTGGATCTATTAGCTTGAAATCCACACTGTGATTCTGGATAGACTCTGTCTGCAAGCACCTGGAGCCTCTTCAGCACGACATGGGCAAGCAGCTTCCCTACAATGCTGAGAAGAGAGAAGCCACGGTAGTTATTGCAGTCTCCTCTGTCACCTTTGTTCTTATACAATGTGACGATGTTTGCATCCTTCATGTCCTGTGGTACTCCACCTTCCCTCCAGCAAAGACAAAAGATTTCATACAGCTCAGTGGTGATGATCTCTTTACGGCACTTCAGCACTTCAACAGGCATGTTATCCTTCCCAGGTGCCTTGCAGGAGGTGAGGGAATCCAAGGCCGCTTTTATTTCTGCTAAAGTTGGTTCACTGTCCAACTCTTCCAAGATAGGCAGGCACTCGATGTTATTTAATGCCTCTTGGGGGTGGGGGTGGGGGTGGTTTGAAGATGCAATTAAACCTCAAGAGAGGAAAGAATGAATGAAAGATGTTAGCAGAGGAATCAGATGTGTTAATGCTGGAATATATGCAGTTTTTACCTTAGAGCCTTGTGATGAGAGATGGGCTTGGTAGTTGTGAAGAAAATTACAGTGGCAGTGGATAATAGCAGAAGCGTTACATTTGGTAATGGCTTAAGAAGCCTAGGCTTATATTCAATCCATTTCTATGGGTGTCCATCATGCGTATAAATTTTATTTCAGCTGTTTTCCTCTGTATTCTTGATTTGTAACAATCCTGTTCCAAAACAGTGACTTTTAAATCTTCCACAGAGTGACCTGGTAGATTGAAATGGTTGGAGACAGGTTTCTGTGTATTGTGGTTTCTGATGTCAGATTTGTGGCCATTGATTCATTTCTGTAGAGATTCTCCTGTTTGTAGAGTGCAGAGTGGCACTGTTGGCAAAAGATGGCATAGATCACATTAGCTGAGGAGCAATTGAAGCTGCCTTTGATATTATGTGTGGCATTGTTAAGTCCCATGATTGTGTTACCAGGATAGATGTGTGGGCAGAGTTCGCATCTGGGTCTGTGGCAGGGTTTAGCCCCCCTGTCTGTGTTGCTGTTTTGTGGTCCATTGTGTGTTAGTATTTGCTTGTGGTTGGGGGGTTGTCTGTAGGCAAGTGTGGGTCTCTCACCAAGGGCTTTGGAGAGTGAAGTGTTCTTGTCAAGGATGGGTTGGAGATCACTTAGGATGTGTGTGAGTGATCTCAACTGTTGATTGTAAGTGACAACCAGCGGTATTCTGTCATTTTGTCTTCTGGGTCTGTCTTGCAGTAAGTTATTTCATGCTTTGTTGATTTGTTCCTTAATCATATGGGGTGGATATTGTAGTCTGAGGAATGCATTTTGTAGATCCTTGAGTTTGGAATCTCTGTCCTGTGGGTTAGAACAGATGTGATTGTATCTAAGGGCTTGGCTGTACATGATGTGTATGTTCCAATGCCCAAGAAAGGAGATGCCAAGGAGTTCAATAACTATAGGACTATGAACTGCTAAATAGCTTGGTGGTTTATTTATCTGGCTGTAGAGCCAGAGGTTGGGAGTTTGATTACCCACTATGCCTTCTTGACAAGGGCTACACTCAATGATCTATAGGTTCCCTTCCCGCTCTGCAGTTCTAAGATGGTGGTAGTGGTGGTGATGATTTATCATTGCTTTAATTTCCTGTGCAAGCAAAGTAATGCTTGAGATATTGCAACAAAGGCTTTTACTTTATATGAAGCAAGAAATGCCTGAGGTTCAAGCTGGCTTCTGAAAAGGAAGAGGCACTCAAGATCATATTACAAATGTCTACTGGATACTGGAGTGTACCAAAGAGTTTCAGAAGAAGATCAGTCCTTGCTTTATAGACTACAGCAAAGCCTTTGACTGTGGCAATCATGAGAAACTATCGTTTGTTCTGAAAGAAATAGGTGTACCTCAGTACTTGATTGTCCTGATTCATAACCTGTATTGTGGATAGGAAGCTACCATTAGGACAGAATATGGGGAAAGATGTCAGACAAGGGTATATTTTATCCCCTTATCTGTTCAGTCTGTACACAGAACATATCATATGGAAAGATAAACTAGATTCAGATGAGGAGGAAGTGAAAATTGGTAGAAGAAACATTGATAAGGTAAGATATGCAAATGACCCCATCTTACTGGCAGAAAGCAGCAATGACTTGAAACAACTTTTAAGGAAGGTGAAAGAAGAAAGTGCCAAAGCAGGACTGCAGTTGAACATGAAGGAGGCAAAAATAATGACTACAGAAGAACTACACAACTTTGATGTTAACAACAAAGACTTTTAAATAGTGAAAGATTTTGTATACCTTGGTTCAGTCATCAATCCAAATGGAGACTGCAGCCAAGAAATCAGAAGACGGCTAAGGAGGGGCAGAAATGAAGAACTTATAAAAGATCATCAAGTGTAAGAATGTGTCATTGGAGATCAAAACCAAGATCATCCACAGTCTTGTACTCTTGATCACCATTTATGGGTGTGAAAGCTGTACAGTGGACCCTCGACGTATGCACGGCTCAACGTGCGTACTTTTCGAGGTACAGAATTCTCCGGCCGCAAAATTTCCAATCAACTTGCGGCCAGAGAATCGACCTACGGACCGGAAGGGGGAAGCGGGGAAAGCGCCAAATTCAAATTTGGCGCTTTCCCCGCCTCCCCTTTCCAGTCCGTAGGCCGCCGATCGTGCCTCCGGATGCCTTCCAGGCCTTCCCCGCCGCCATGGGAGGCATCTCGGAGGTCCCCGCCGCCGCCGATCGTTCTTCGGAGCTTCTCCGGAGGCACGATCGGCGGCGAGGGGGACCTCCGCAGGCCTTCCCCGCCGCCATGGGAGGCATCTCGGAGGTCCCCCGCCGCCACCGATCATGCCTCCGAAGCACGATCGGCGGTGGAGGGGACCTCTGAGATGCCTCCCATGGCGGCGGGGAAGGCCTGCGGAGGTCCCCCTCGCCGCCGATTGTGCCTCCAGAGAAGCTCCGAAGCACAATCGGCGGCGGCGGGGGACCTCCAAGAGGCCTCCCATGGCGGTGGGGAAGGCCTGCAGAGGGAAAGCCTGGGGAGTAGACCGGGCCTACTGGGGGAAGCCCTCCCCTGGTAGGCCCGGTCCACCCTGGGAAAGCCTGCGGGGGCAGGGGACCTCCGAGAGGCCTCCGGCAGTGGCGGAGAAGCCCTCGGAGGCCTCGGGCAGCGGCGATGGCGGCGGCGGGGGACCCCTGGAAGGCTTTGGAAACGTAAGGTCTATTTATTTTCATTTTTTGTGTGTGTGTTGGGGTTTTTCCTGGGCCGGTTACAGATTAAATGGTTTTCAATGCATTCCTATGGGAAATGCATATTCGACCTACAGACTTTTCGACCTCCGGCCACCGTGCCAATACGGATTAATTCCGTAGGTCGAGAGTCCACTGTATAATAAAGAAAGCTGACAGGGAAAAAATGATTAGTTTGAAATAGAGTGATGGAGGAGAGCTTTGCAGATACCCTGGACTGTCAGAAAGCTGACGAAGTGGGTCCTAAATCAAATCAAGCCTGAACTATTTCTGGAGGCAAAAAATGTCAAAACTGAAGCTGTCCGATTTTGGGCAAATCATGAAAAGGCAGGATTCTCAAAGACAATAATGCTGGGAAAGGTTAAAGGCAGAAGGAAAAGAGGAAAACTAAACATGAGATGGATTGACTCCTTAAAGGAAGCTAAAAGTTAAAGTTTACAAGAGCTGAGCTGAGCTGTTGAGGACAGGACATTTTGGAGATGATTCATTCATAGAGTTGCCATAATTCAGAGACGACTTGATGGCACATAACAACAGTCTCAAGAATGCTGCTAGATGAATGCTCTGTGTGTGTGGGGGGGGGGGTTGATAGCAGTTTTCTCCTTTGCTGTGTTCCCTAGTTGGTGTCTTTACTTGGTGCTCCCCAATGCCTCCTCATTCTCATTCCTCTCTCATATTTTTGATACCCCTCAGAATTGTTCCACCAAAGCAAAGCAAAGCAAAAACCCTCCTCAGAATTTCCTACAGTAGTTCCTTGGAGCCCAAAGATTTGCACTACAGGCATCCTACAAAGTCTACACTTGTACCAGGACTACCTTCAACTTTAAGCATGGAGTAACCTGGAGATGTGTGCTCCTCATGTCCTCATACTAATGAGAACAATCTGCAAGAGAAGTTTTGCTGCAGGACTCCCTTTTGATGGAATTTCCTATATGTTGAGACTTCTCAGTGTGTCACTTCTGCCTCAATTAGCTTGGCTGACACATTTCACCTTGAAATCTGGAGGCATTTCACTGTAGGAAGTGAAAGTAGGGTGAAACATTTGGGGGTCTTGAAAGGAATGATGGCCATTATCCTCAAGCTGTTTTTGTGGGGATGATAATATTCTTCCTAGTGGCCACTATTCTTTCACCACAAATAGCTCGGGAACAATATGATTTGCCAAGAGAGCTTTAGGTTAGAGAGTGGGGAATAGTAACTGCCACAGGGGAAGTACGACTCATTTGAACAAACAACAGGCATGTTTTGTGTGACAGCCACAATTTTCCCAAGGAGCCCCTTCAGAGCAATTTTGCATCATAATGTGGTATCATTCCACCAGTGACAAAAAAGAAGGAAAATAATGGCAGGTGCCAGCAGGAGCATTTTTTACTGTCAGTGGTAAATCATCCTCCATTCTCATTTTGCCACCTCTAAATGGGGTAGTCAGAATGGGCAGAAAGGGTATTTTGACCCTGAGATAAATGTATACTTAAAGTAGCCCTCCTCACAGAATCACTCCCCCTTCCTCAAACACCCAGACATGACATGACAAAAATAGCCCTTTCTTCTTCACAAGAACTGTACCACCTCCACACTTGACATTATATCCTAAAATACAAATTTACACTTCCAGCCTCCAGTAACAGCACAAGATCTCACTTGAGAAGACTGACTTGATTTTTGTCCCCATTAGGTAATTTATTCTGTAACAATGGTCATTTTGCCTTAGAAATGTCAAAATCAAATATTACTTCAGGAACCAATTGTGGGTGTATTTTTGCCACAAACCTTCAAAGGACTGACTGTCCTATGATAGGCTGCAGTGACCTCTTGATCTGTTTAGCTTTCCCCATGAAATACAATGGGATGCACTTTTGACCGTGTGCAGTCGAATGAAAGGACCTTAACATTTCTCAGCCGTACACAAAAGATTATTCTGTTGTAGCAGCAATTACTCCATCATTTTTGCCTTTTTCATGTGGAAAAACAGTCTCCCACATCTTTGTTGGCATTATTATTCTTTTCAGTCCTTCTTTTGGAATGGCTGAATTTCTAGCATCAGCTCAGGAAATACTTTGTCAAAATTTGATCACAGCATTTAAGGGGAGAATGAATCCTGATATCTTCATGCAATATTTTCCTTGCCTGTAACTCTTCCTACCTCTAATCACTGTGTTCTTTATCATTCAGGATCTAGTATTTGTTCTGCCTTATGGACCGGGTAATACACTGATCTTATCAGAAATTTCCCTGACATCCAAAGCAAGTTCCTCTTATCTGACTTTGTATTTTTTAAGGAAATTCTTGAAGTTTTCTGTTCCTTAGATCTAAAACAAAGGTTTATTTTTCATTTCACTTAGTAACAATGGGTGGAATTTATCATATTTCCTTTCCAAAACATTAGTGCTACAGCAACAGCCAGTTAAGCACATGGAAGCATACATGAACTGTGGTCAACAACAGCAGAAATGTGTTGGACACTGGCAAGTGTAAATTTGGTTGGGCCACACATCTTCAAGCTGTCAATGTGGTGCTGAAGCTTTAGTGCTAGCCAGACCCTCTTCAATTCCATGATTCTCTATCATCAAACAAAGATGAAGTCAAAACAACACATCATCTGAAAGACTCCAGTATTCAGTAAGTCAAATATCATTTCCTTAATTTGTGAGTGCAGGTTTATTTTTAACAGTAGCTGGCATGTTAGAACAAAAAAACTGTTATTCCTAGAGGACAGTCAAAATATCACAGTAATCAAAATACCATCTGAAAAATATACCATTGGAAGAAGCACATTCAATTCATTATTCCAAAAGAAAAAATAAAGTAAATTACACAGTTCCTGGCAAGAGAGATGGAAGAGAGGGAGGAAGGGAATTGATTGGAGTTTTGCCTGAACACAGGAGGCTGAACAGTAGTTGATGGCACTGGGTTTCATGCCTTTCCCCACTATCAAGCCAAAGTCTTTTATTTTCCCCATGATCAGGGTTTGGGGGTGTGTGTCCCACTATTTGGACACATTAAATACACACAAATACTTTGAAATATTTAGGTACAAATCAAATCAGACAGGCTGCAAATCAGCACTATTTGTACAACAAATAATTCAGATCAAATTCATACATTCTTGTTGCATCACCCACAGGAGCACTTGAGATAGAGAATTTATCTTATGTATGGTTGTTCATTTTCTTTTTATTCTCTGAGTTTATTCAATATATTTTCACAGGTCTGAACAGAGAAGTTACAAAAGATGAAGAAAAAGAGACTGGCCACTTTCATATACTTTAGAGGCTGTCAGTGTGCTGTCTTTGTCTCCCTACTTCATATCTTGTTTTTTGTGGTAATTTCACTTGCAACCAGCTTGTTTGTGGTAGATTTAATGTGACCCTAAATAACCCAGTTTGCCAATGCTGCCTTTCAGTCTAAGCTAAGAATACCTTGTGAGAACAATGAAGATGATTCTGTTGTTTAAGGAAATGCAAGTGATGTATCATAGGCCAGGGATACAGCTTGAAAGTTGCTTTCTACCTCTTCACAATGATTCTCCATGGAGATGGGAAAAGAATGAGAAGAACATGTAAAATAGAAAAACCATCCCCAGATATGGAATATAATGGAAAACCAATTGAAGGCCCAGAGTAATTTCTTCAAATTGTATTTTTAGACTTCCGAGACACATGCCATATGGACTCTGAATTCTGTAAGTATTAATTTCAGTAACACAGTGATATGTAGCTGTCTATGTTGTGAGGTAATTTTAAACAGTACACTAATTAATAACATGTTTAAATAATTGAAGTTAAATACACAGATGAGAACATGTTGAAGTATGTACACTAAGATTAGGTTTAGTAAACAGGGTCAGTGTGATTTTTGCAACTTGAAATGGAGCAGCAAATGGCGCCTCGCTCTCAAGGTGCAAATCCTGTCAAGTTATTTGTCCCTCAGCAGCCTCCTCCTTCTTTCCCTAGCAACAGCAATGGAGATTGCCAGGGTTACGAAGCATGTCAATGAAGCCTTCCCAGTAACAACTTTTTGATATGTAGGTTGTTGTACTCAGGCTTTAATTCTGCATTTTCTCGGAATTAAAAAGAAGCAGTTCTTTTTAACTGAGAGGTACCACATGAATTATCAGCATATTCCCATTCTGTAAGCAAGTTTAGGTCTCTTTCTGATGCCCTATCCCAGAAGCGGTATCATGAATACCTGTACATTTTCTCTCCCTTCTCCCATTTTTGCACAATTAAATAGCAATTACTCCTCTTTACAATCCATTAGATCAGAAGCAGCCCACTGCATTCTGCTACTATAAAAATAATTACATATTGTCAATTAGATTTCAACTGATGGCGACTCTTTCCAGGATTTCCTAGATTAGTGTATTCAGAGGTGCTTTACCATTTCTTTCTTTTAGTAATGCTCAGCTTGCCCCAGGCATTGCAGGCTGGCTCTTTTCCCAGGAGACACTGTGGGGAATTGAACTCCCAACCTTTGGATCCACAGCCAAGTACCCAACTCAGTGAGGTATTCAACTCGCTAGTCTGCTAGTATAAATACCAGATACACTTACAATTAGCCTAGATACCACAGCAGTCAGAAGTGTCCATGACAAAAGGAGTGCCCATGGCAGAAGTACAATATGGCCTCAGAAGGCCTGACATTTCCAGAGATGAGGGAATGGCCATCTTCACTGAATGGCCATCTTAAGATGTCTGCCAGACTGGAGTTGTGTCCTCTAAGGCTAAACAGTAGGGGCAGTAAGGGGTGGGGTGGAATAAGTCCCCTTACTAAAGTAAGCATCAGAAACATTTTGGGCACTGAATAAGTGCTTCAGAAAAGCTAAGTATCATTATTTGTGGCTCCTCCTATAATTATGGATCACTGATAATTTATTTCAGACAACCAGATACTTTCACAAGCTTTCCATTTAATGGACTTAATTCTACTTTGTTGAATTAGCATATTTGCTCTTTAGGCTTTTCAGTCCTAAAATGTCGATCATGTGCATGTCTCTTGACAGTGGAAGCGAAGCCCAGGCTAGTACACAGACAGTCAGTATTTCTATGTTTCTCTGATTTGTTCTTTGTGAAATTGTCTTACTAGACGTACATACTGCTCAAAGGATAGACGTTCAGCCATGTGAACATGTGAACAGTAAGCAGCCTCATCTTGCTCAGGAATATAAATGATCCTGTAGTCGTACTCTGCATTTTTAATTATGGTGTTTTAAAGATGGTCTGTGTCTAAATATAAGCCTATAAAATGGCGGCATAGTTAGTTAAAATTGAGGGTTTTGTCTTTGCGGGGGGGGGGGCTTTCATTCTACTTAGTGTTCTTCAAGAGGCCTTCAACATTCTTCCCCTTTCTAATTGTATTACAGATGTTGAAATGACACAGGATTACATTTGAATCCAGACAATTAGAGTTCTGACTTCTGAATCTTCATAAATTGTATCTCATCTTTCTGACAAAGAAATCCTGATTAGAAAATACAAACACTCCTGTTTAGAGGCAAAAATCTCTCCACATATGTATCATTCTGAAACAATGGAGCCTAAAGTCATTGATATGGAGACACAGGGGAAGATAACAATGCTGACACTTGCTATAGTTTCATCAAAATATCTATTCTATAGCAGACCATATCAGTGCGGGCTGGGGAAAATATTGTATTCTCAAAACATTGTGGTGGATTTCTTACTTTTCTTAGGAAAGGAGAAGAAAGGAAATCACACCTTGGGGTAAAATAGGATATCTTCATTCATTCATTCATTCATTCATTCATTCATTCATAAGATTTTTATACCACCTTTCTCCACAAAAGGATGCAAGGCTGTTTACATTATTAAAAGAGATAAAAATGATAAATTATTTAAATATTTAAATAGAATTAAATATACATTATATTAAATAAAAGTATTATTTAAAGAGATCAAAGTAACAAAACACAAATCATCCCAACTTTAAAACCACACTTAGAAAATCAGTCACTAAAGGAAAGCCTGCCTGAAGAGAGAGGACTTTGCCTGCTTGTGAAAGGACACCAAAAACAGGGCCAGTCTGGCCTCCCGTAAGAGGGATGCATATGAAGGAATCTCCTATCTGAGTCTCTAATCAATATCTCTCATATTAGGGAGAGATTAATTTATGTTATGAATATTTTAAGCTAGCTTTTAAACATGCAGTTGTACCCAGACAAGAATTTGAAAAAAGAGCCATAGGTATGCAAACTAGCCACTCTGTTCCACCAAAACTACCTTCATCTAAAGCATTCTCTGGGCAGTTTACAATTTAATTATGAAGGCTACACATTGCCCCCCCCCCCCCCCGGAAGCTGGGTACTCAATTTGCCAACCTCAGGATGGAAGGTTGAGTCAACCTCAAGTTGGCTACTTGAGCTGAGGATCAAACTCAGGTCATGAGTAGAGTCTTCACTGCAGCACTGCAGTTTAACTACTCCGCCACAAGGCTCCTGTTACTGCTCACAAAATTTCCTTTTTTAAAGAAAGGATTTTCTCTGGCAAAAAATGCAGATGGAAAAAACAGAGGGAAAAGTAAGGGGGCTGCAAATTGAATCTGCCATTCTTTAGGTTTCCCCCATTAACTGCTGTGAATAGGGTATCCCAAAGTCACAGTCAAAATGCATTCTACCACTTCTCAGTTGTCTTTACTAATCCATTGCAAAGCTTAATGAAATGTGCTAGTTCCAACAGTTAAATCTTTAAAGAGTCTGGGAGTTCAATTAGGGCCAAACAAAAATATCCCCTCTAAATTCTTTCATTATGCTGTTTTGTACCCCTTCTTCATTATTTCCATTAATGAAGAAGGGGTACAAAAACAATTCCCATAACATTTCTGAAAAAAAATTATTCTGAAAAATCTCATGAACAAAACTCGTTGTTTATACTGCTGAATGAAGGAAGCAATAGGCTAAGAGAGAAGGAAAATTGGAAGGAGCAGGAACTGAGCCCTTTGCTTCCCCCCAAGAAAATCAAAACTGTATGAAACAATATTAGAACTGGATCTACAGCTGTATCCAAGGCGCTCCATCTTATTCCAAATGATAGAATGCTGGGGGAGGGCATTTGGACAGATGTTATTCAGTTGTCATATGGTCTGCCTCTTTCCCATTGAATCCACTTGGATGCTTAGACAACCATTGGACATAAGTCACATCTGACTTATGGCAACATTAATGGAGGTTTCAAGGTGTGTGAGATATATAAGGAGTGGTCTTAACATTGCCACTACCCATGTGAGTTTCCATGGCCAACCAGGGATTTGAATCCAGGACTCTGTCACTTTGTTTACTGTCACATGGGTTTCCACCTCCTATGCCTCAATCAAGTTGAGAGAAATGTGGTGTAGTGAATAGAGTGAGGCACTGACTTGGGAAGCTGGATTCGAATCCGTAGTACACCTTGACTGAGATATAGGAGATAGATATACAGGGCAGGACTTCTCAGTGATAATTTCCAACTGTTGAACTCTTTGTTCTGGGACATCTCATTGGCTCACACTCTACCTTTCTTGAGACACAAGGTGAATATAATTCTCAGAACACAATCTCCAAGGCATTCTAGAAGGTTAGTCTTAAAAAGTAGCTCCCATTTTATAGCCACAGCTTGAGAACTATGTGGGATCTTAGTATATATTTCAGAATTAAAGAACCACCTCCTTGAGCAATCAGCTCCTCTGGAGCCCTCGTTTTTATGCTGCCCCTTTCTATGACGGCCTTTCCTTTTGTTGAGAGTCCCAGTAGAACGGCACTGTGTTACATTTCCAGCAAATAGTGGGTGGTGGAGGAATAAAAAAATAATAACCAAAACTACCTCATTGTTCTGGTGAGTCATGGGATCAATTGAGAAAAAGGTCAGGTTGCCCAGAGAGAAGGAGTTTTTGTTAGCTCAGGTAAAAACACCACCATCTTTAAAAAGTGAAAACTGCAGGAATACTCTAGGTAAATGCGTCATTCACTAGCTGCAGAAATGAGTACGCCATGGAACATTGAAGCAGGATATGTACAGCACATCCTTTCCATTTGAGACAATAAAGGGAATATCTGAGAGACAAAAACAGGTGTTTCTTTTAAAAAAGGAAAATCTCTAATAGTCATCTCCCTCATTGTAGGGCAGAGTATGACTGTCTTGATGTGGTTAGATTGTAACTCCTCCCAGTCCTAGCCAGTATAGCTAATGGAAAACTGCCATCTCAACAACCTCTGGAAGACTGCATTTGACCCATCTCTCCTTTGGGACATGGTTGCAGCTGGTGACACAAAAAAGCAAATCACCAGGAAGCAAAATATTACAACATTATCTGCATACACATCCAGCCACCTGTAAAACCCCGTTCAGTTTAACAAGTTGTGTTAAGGCCTTTTCATTAAGGACCACATCCTAAACCATATCCTATGCTGCAATTTTTTCCAGCTTCATCGCTAGCATAGAGATGGGTGGCTGTCAATGGGATGTAAGTCCCAGATTGGTCTAGATTTCTTCTTTTGCTTTTCGGAGAGGGGTCCTGGATGCCAAGGAACATGATACTGTATAATGTAAAAGAGGTGCTGGGCCACCAAATGAGAAGAAGAAAAAGCAGGGGCCTGGCTCACAGCGAAGGCTATCCAGAGCAATTCACCCCCTCTTCAGACCCAACAACACCATCGGATACTTTGGGGTTTTCTCCATTTATAAAACAGGTGAATTTGAAGTAATTTTTCCTGCACAATCGAATTGGCTGAATTCAAATTGGTCTAGTCCCTTTTTCTTTCCTGCCTAGGGGCTTCTACTTTTTTCTCAATAGAAGGATTCAAAAAGGCTTTTCCCCCCTATGTGGACATATGTGTGTGTGTGTGACCTGTCTGTATCAAACATGGAAGGAAAGAGCAGAAGAAGCGCCAGCTAGGAGAAAAGAGAGTGGGGAGTGGTGGGGGGAAGGGGGTAAAAAGAGAGCACATTTCAAAGCTGAACTGTTGATCCTCTTTTCTAAGTATGAGCCACAAGAACTTCTGTTCCTCCTCAGTTGCTGGAAACTGCTGGAAAGAGATTAATCCAACACACCTTTAGCATGAGGACAATGATTGCAGCTCTGTATTTAAATTCTGTTCATGTTTTCCTTGTGTAGATAGCGTGCACACTTGAAATAGCTCTGGCATGGGCAGAGAAGATTGAATATCTTGAATAGCTTTACTTTTATTTATCTTGGTTGTTAAGCCTGTTACTTTCCCTCAAAAAAGCTAACGGAAAATGTTGTAGCATAGCCATTGGACATACAGTTGTCCTCCATTAACAGTGCTAAAATGCTGAGAGGTGTCTAAGGTCTAGACTAGACTCCAGCTTGCAGGGTGAACGGTAAGAATAACTCAACATACAAAAGCTAATGTCTAAACAACCAGCACTAGATCGTTACTGTCAAATACTGTATGTTTAATCCACTCTGCTTAAGTAAATAGGATGAAGCCTGTTGCATGATGAGTGAGGTCCAGATTCACATCAACCGTTTTAGGACAACAGACAAATAGTACAACAACACTTGATGGGTGAAGCTGGATGGAGACAGAATTAGGTGGAATTTGCAAAAAAAAACCACAACTGAAATCTGGAATTGTACGCGTTTAATATTGATCTTTCAAGTTGTTTGTCTCAAGCCGGAGTTGTCCCAAGCCATAAAGCCAACAGCTACACATTAAAATCTTCACACAGTTTTTGGCAGAATAAGAAGGCAGTTGTTGTTGTTTAGTCGTTAAGTCGTGTCCGGCTCTTCGTGACCCCATGGACCAGAGCACGCCAGGCCCTCCTGTCTTCCACTGCCTCCCGGAGTTGGGTCAAATTCATGTTGGTAGCTTTGATGACACTGTCCAACCATCTCGTCCTCTGTTGTTCCCTTCTCCTCTTGCCTTCACACTTTCCCAACATCAGGGTCTTTTCCAGGGAGTCTTCTCTTCTCATGAGATGGCCAAAGTATTGGAGCCTCAGCTTCAGGATTTGTCCTTCCAGTGAGCACTCAGATTTGATTTCCTTCAAAATGGATAGGTTTGTTCTCTTTGCAGTCCAGGGGACTCTCAAGAGTCTCCTCCAGCACCACAATTCAAAAGCATCAATTCTTCGGCGGTCAGCCTTCTTTATGGTCCAGCTCTCACTTCCATACATCACTACTGGAAAAACCATAGCTTTGACTATGCGGACCTTTGTCGGCAAGGTGATGTCTCTGCTTTTTAAGATGCTGTCTAGGTTTGTCATTGCTTTTCTCCCAAGAAGCAGTCGTCTTTTAATTTCGTGGCTGCTGTCACCATCTGCAGTGATCAGGGAGCTCAAGAAAGTAAAATCTGTCACTGCCTCCATATCTTCCCTTTCGATTTGCCAGGAGGTGATGGGACTAGTGGCCATGATCTTAGTTTTTTTGATGTTGAGCTTCAGACCATTTTTTGCGCTCTCCTCTTCACCCTCATTAAGAGGTTCTTTAATTCCTCCTCACTTTCTGCCATCAGAGTGGTATCATCTGCATATCTGAGGTTGTTGATATTTCTTCCGTCAAGCTTAATTCCGGTTTGGGATTCATCCAGTCCTGCCTTTCGCATGATGTATTCTGCATATAAGTTAAATAAGCAGGGAGACAATATACAGCCTTGTCGTAATCCTTTCCCAATTTTGAACCAATCAGTTGTTCCATATCCAGTTCTAACTGTTGCTTCCTGTCCCACATAAAGATTTCTCAGGCGGTAGATAAGGTGGTCAGGCACTCCCATTTCTTTAAGAACTTGCCATAGTTTGTTGTGGTCGACACAGTCAAAGGCTTTTGCGTAGTCAATGAAGCAGAAGTAGATGTTTTTCTGGAACTCTCTGGCTTTCTCCATAATCCAGCGCATGTTAGCAATTTGGTCTCTAGTTCCTCTGCCCCTTCGAAATCCAGCTTGTACTTCTGGGAGTTCTCTGTCCACATACTGCTGAAGCCTACCTGGTAGGATTTTGAGTATAACCTTGCTAGCATGTGAAATGAGTGCAATTGTACGGTAGTTGGAGCATTCTTTGGCACTGCCTTCTTTGGGATTGGGATGTAGACTGATCTTTTCCAATCCTCTGGCCACTGCTGAGTTTTCCAAACTTGCTGGCATATTGAGTGTAGCACCTTAACAGCGTCATCTTTTAAGATTTTAAATAGTTCAACTGGAATGCCATTACCTCCACTGGCCTTGTTGTTAGCCATGCTTTCTAAGGCCCACTTGACTTCATTTTTTAGATTGTATCCCAGTACAGCTTTTCCCACTCTTTTGTTGACTATGAGGGCTACTCCATTTCTTCTACGGGATTCTTGCCCACAATAGTAGATATGATAATCGTCTGAATTGAATTCGCCCATTCCCGTCCATTTTAGTTCACTGACACCCAGGATGTCCATGTTTAGTCTTGCCATCTCCTGTTTGACCACATCCAGCTTACCAAGGTTCATAGATCTTACATTCCAGGTTCCTATGCAGTATTTTTCTTTGCAGCATCGGACTTTCCTTTCACTTCCAGGCGCGTCCACAGCTGAGCGTCGTTTCGGCTTTGGCCCAACCACTTCATTAGCTCTGGAGCTACTTGTACTTGTCCTCCGCTCTTCCTCAGTAGCATATTGGATGCCTTCCGACCTGAGGGGCTCATCTTGCAGGGTCATATCTTTTAGCCTTTTGTTTCTGTCCATTGAGTTTTCTTGGCAAAGATACTGGAGTGGCTTGCCAGTTCCTGTTCCAGGTGGATCGTGTTTAGTCAGAACTCTCCACTATGACATGTCCGTCTTGGGTGTCCCTGCACGGCATAGCCCATAGCTTCTCTGAATTACTCAAGCCCCTTCGCCACAACAAGGCAGCAATCCGTGAACGGCAGTACCTTCTATTTACTTGCGTATGTCATAAAACCAAACTCAAATAATACGCAATATCAGTATTTAATATTAATTTGTTGTCTTTTTGGAGCTTGTTTAGCTTCTTGCCCATCAACCAGAAATGCTGGTAACATATTCCTTTGGGTATTTTTTAAAAAAAATTACATTGGTTACATTTTTTGTTCTACTGCAGTGTGAACAGATAGTTTCTGTTCATTACATATGGTAGGAGGGAATGGCATTTTGAGGGATATTTGGTCATTTGGGCCATTTTTGTATTTTTTGGTGCTTTTTTTAAAATAACAGAAAAGTAATAGATTGGTTAAGTGTTAGTAACGTAACCAACAAAGTAAGTTTTCAAATTCTGAAATGTAAGCATTGTGGGGGTTTTTAAGAACAGATTCAAACTTGTTTTAACACAGGCTTTCTCCCTACAAACATATCACAATTATATATCATACATGGAATCAGAGCACCAAAATAATGTGTTAAGAATAACACATTAAAATAATTTGCTGGAATTTTTTAAATGAGGGAAAATGTAGTCACGTTTTTCATTCAATTTAGCAAGATCCATAAATTGTTGGCATGAGAAATTGCAAGTTCTGACTTGTTATTTCATTATTGTTCTGTCTTTGAGCAGGATCCAGTGCTAGTTTTTTTGGTGGTGAAAGAGTGGAATCCATTGGAAGACAGACAAGTCCAACTGCAACCCTCTGGAACCTCCTCCACACGGCCAGGAAACCTCAGAGATGTTTCTGATTGTGGCGTACCCTAGCAATCAGGCTTGGAAATTAACCTTCCATTCGCTTGGGGGACATTTCTAAGATAAACGTATTGGCTGAAATCCTGTTGCATAGTCATGTAAATAGCATAACAATTAGATGAAAACTGCCAAAAATTATCAAATGTGTTAGACAGGTATCTGTCACAACTAGTCGCTTGACTCAGCATGCAACAGATAATGCTTATGAAGATGTTTTTATCTTACAGCAATTCATATCTAAAAGTTACACCATTTGTGTAACTGTACAACAGGATTTCAGCCATTGTAATTTTGTAGTGTGGCAGACATAGTGTCTGCCACACTACAAATTTGACTTTAGCTACACTTCCTTCTTAGAGTAAGATGGGGATCGTGCCTTTCCAGCATTCCTCACCGTTCACTATGCTAGGTAGGGCTGCTGGTAGTTGCAGTCTAACAACATTTGAAGGGCCACACTTTGCCCAACCCTGGTTTAGAGGAAGTTCTGGAGCAGGAACTAATTCCTCTGAAAGTTGCTTTTTCTTTTCTAACACCTTTTCTCATTGGCTCCAGACAATCTTATGCTGCACAGCTGGTACAAAGTAGAGATGTGCCCTGAACTGGTACATGCCCAGATACAGGCACAGATATTGGTGCCTGCCCTATAACACTCCCGCATCTGAGTCCATGATAGTTTTGCACTCTAAATGAGTTTGTATTTGCTTGAATGATAGGTGACTGGGGTTGATTGATGGATAGATGTGGATGTGTGCCAGGAGTGAGTTGTGACAACTAAATGTTATTTATTTATTTATTTATTTATGAAGCTTGTAGACCACCAAACGTAGTGAAACACTACTCGGGGCAGTTTACATACTTAAGCAGAACATACAAGAACTAAAATAATAAAAGAAGCCAGGCCACTGTCTGGATGGATGGCAGCGCGGCGGCAGGACAAGGTAGTGAGGCAACAGGGGCGGGCGGGGGGGGGGGGACAAACTAGGAAGTTTGTTAAATTGGGAAAAAGTTTGTTGGTTTGGGAAAGTTTGGGTTCTCCGGTTCGGAACTGACCTGAATCAAGAAACCAGCAATCTTTGACGAACTTTCTGGTTCGTTTTTGTATTCGTGCCCATCTCTAGTAGCTATCTAACAGGAACAGACAGTGTTTATGAACTTTTTAATTGTTTTATTGAACTTTTGTGTATTTTTTAAAAAAACTTTTTTTGGTTTACAAACCCTGCTTATTATTTTATAGACATCGGTGACAAGATATGATACCCATATATAATGCTGGTCAATGTTATGACACATGGTATATACAGTGTTACTAAACAAAGCAATGCTGTGTGTCACCAAAAATATTCTTACTTTTAAAGTGGGAAGACAGTAGTTAGACATGTTAGTTAGACAGTAGTTAGAGAGTTAAAGCAGCGGTGTTAAAAGGAACACTGACAGTTTGCCTGGGTTGGTGATATGGATAACACAAAGGGAAGAATCCTGGTTAAATGGCAACCCTGAATTTAGTGCAGGGATTTAGGGGTAGTTATCAATTGAGCAGTGGCGTGCATAGGTAGTGAAGGGGTAGCCAGTTCTACTAGAGGTCCCATAATGGTATTTGTGCATTTCTGGATCTCTGGGAAGAACACATTTCCTATAAATGGCGAAATACAAATGGCTGTGACTTGGGGTGAGCTGCACAGCACCATCTATTTCAGAGATGTGGTAGTTCTTAAATACTCAGTGGTACACAAGAAGATTTTACTTCTGTCTATAGGCATACTTCTGGCAATGGTGCAAAGACCAGTGGCAGTGCGATTTGCATCAACACACCAACAAGTAAAAAGAGGAAATAATATGAGAGGAGAGATAGATGGACACTTATACAATAATTTGGACCTAGCTACACAAAGCCATATAAGAAGAACACAGTCATTCACAGTCCATTCACAGTCATGATCTCTCAATCTTAGTAGCGTTACCTTTAACAAACTAAAATGAATAAAAACGAAAATTCTAGAATATGAATCTTAGCTAGCAGTAATGACATGAGCTATTCATTTCACCCTGCAGCCACATGAAATGGCTGGCTGAGCAGCTGCAAGGCAACAGAGTCCATGAAACCTTAAACACTAACATTTAATTAAGGTACTAGCAGGTTCTACCCTGTTTTGCATGAGTATTTCATTTTCTTGTCCTTCCCCATTCATTCCTATGCTTACTTGATATCTATTGATGCGTTATTTGCAGACATATTTGCAAAATAGACAGCTGTTTTCAGTCCAGCTAAGGCCAGGCTTAAAAACGGCAACATTTATGCAGGAAGTCGGAGATGGTGAATCTTTATTAATAAATTAATAAGATACCACCCAGTTGTCAATTACCCTACTTATCAGAAAATCACACTGGAAGACTCATTTCTTGCAAAACAACCGGACAAAACAGTGAATGCATATTTTCCCTTATACCTTGGCTTTTATAAGAACTAAGATTTTTTTTTTAAGTGAGACCTTGGAGTCCAGTTGAACTGATAGTTTAAATGGACACTGGGTATTATGCTGAGAATTCATGTGAAATCTAGCCAGCCAGGTAATGTGGCAATTCTACTTTAGGAAGACCACAAGCAAGATATAGATCGATAAGTACTGTAGATTTCCTGTATCAGCAGGCAATTAGATTTGAGGACCCTTGGGACCTCTTCCACTCAACATATCTATGGATTTGTGCTTCTGTGAAATTAGTTTTAAGAAATTATATAAGAATTATAGTTCAAAGAATCATGAAGACAGTTTCATGGCATGCATCTGTTTGGCTTTTTCCATTACTTTCTCTCCCCCTTTCCCACATTTTATAATGTTGCTTTGGGTAACATTCGCTAATACTAATATTCCTTTAGTATATGAATAAGCAGCAGTGTTATCTGAGAAAACAATGTACTTGGTGTTGTCCTGTTCTATCAGTAGCACAAAGAGTGTGCATTTGTCTGAAGGTGGTGAGTCACCGAGTTTTTAATGTTCCCAAGAGTGGACTTTCCCAATTGACCTTGTTAAACTCTTAGTCATTAAAACAATTTAAAGGATATAGAGAAGGAACTGCTTTTAAAACCCTTTTAATCAGTTCATTCAGGCAATAACTCCTGACTGTACAGGAGTTGGGGGATGTTTTTAAGAAACATGACTTTCTGTCATGAATGGATGAAACAGTGGCCAAACTCCTGTTGTTTACTATAGTAAATCCCTTTCATGGATTGCTGCCTTGTTGTGGAAAACGGGCTTGAGTAATTCAGAGAAGCTATGGGCTATGCCGTGCAGGGACACCCAAGATGGACAGGTCATAGTGGAGAGTTCTGACTAAATGTGATCCACCTGGAGCAGGAACTGGCAAGCCACTCCAGTATCTTTGCCAAGAAAACTCCATGGACAGAAACAAAAGGCTAAAAGATATGACACTGGAAGATGAGCCCCTCAGGTCGGAAGGCGTCCAACATGCTACTGAGGAAAAGCGGAGGACAAGTACAAGTAGCTCCAGAGCTAATGAAGTAGTTGGGCCAAAGCTGAAAGGACGCTCAGCTGCGGACACGCCTGGAAGTGAAAGGAAAGTCCGATGCTGCAAAGAAAAATACTGCATAGGAACCTGGAATGTAAGATCTATGAACCTTGGTAAGCTGGATGTGGTCAAACAGGAGATGGCAAGAATAAACATGGACATCCTGGGCGTCAGTGAACTAAAATGGACGGGAATGGGCGAATTCAATTCAGACGATTATCATATCTACTATTGTGGGCAAGAATCCCGTAGAAGAAATGGAGTAGCCCTCATAGTCAACAAAAGAGTGGGAAAAGCTGTACTGGGATACAATCTCAAAAATGATAAAATGATTTCAATACGAAGCCAAGGCAGACCTTTCAACATCACAGTAATCCAAGTTTATGCACCAACCACCCATGCTGAGGAGGCTGAAATTGACCGATTCTATGAAGACTTACAACACTTTCTAGAACTGACACCAAAGAAAGATGTTCTTCTCATTATAGGGGACTGGAATGCTAAAGTAGGGAGTCAAGAGATAAAAGGAACAACAGGTATATTTGGCCTTGGAGTTCAAAACGAAGCAGGGCAAAGGCTAATAGAGTTTTGTCAAGAGAACAAGCTGGTCATCACAAACACTCTCTTCCAACAACACAAGAGGTGACTCTACACATGGACATCACCAGATGGGCAATACTGAAATCAGATTGATTATGTTCTCTGCAGCCAAAGATGGAGAAGCTCTATACAGTCAGCAAAAACAAGACCTGGAGCTGATTGTGGCTCTGATCATCAGCTTCTTATAGCAAAACTCAAGCTTAAACTAAAGAAAGTAGGAAAAACCACTGGGCTAGTCAGGTATAATCTAAACCAAATCCCTTATGAATACACAGCGGAAGTGAAGAACAGATTTAAGGAACTAGATTTGGTGGACAGAGTGTCTGAAGAACTATGGATGGAGGCTCGTAACACTGTACAGGAGGCAACAACAAAAACTATCCCAAAGAAAAAGAAATGCAAGAAAGCAAAGTGGCTGTCCAACGAGGCCTTACAAATAGCAGAGAAGAGAAGGGAAACAAAATGCAAGGGAGATAGGGAAAGTTACAGAAAATTGAATGCAGACTTCCAAAGAATAGCAAGGAGAGACAAGAGGGCCTTCTTAAATGAACAGTGCAAAGAAATAGAGGAAAATAATAGAAAGGGAAAAACCAGAGATCTGTTCAAGAAAATTGGAGCTATTAAAGGAACATTTTGTGCAGAGATGGACATGATAAAGGACAAAAATGGTAGGGACCTCACAGAAGCAGAAGACATCAAGAAGAGGTGGCAAGAATACACAGAGGAATTATACCAGAAAGATCTGGATGTCTCGGACAACCCAGATAGTATGGTTGCTGACCTTGAGCCAGACATCCTGGAGAGTGAAGTCAAGTGGGCCTTAGAAAGCATGGCTAACAACAAGGCCAGTGGAGGTGATGGCATTCCAGTTGAACTATTTAAAATCTTAAAAGATGACACTGTTAAGGTGCTATACTCAATATGCCAGCAAGTTTGGAAAACTCAGCAGTGGCCAGAGGATTGGAAAAGATCAGTCTACATCCCAATCCCAAAGAAGGGCAGTGCCAAAGAATGCTCCAACTACCGTACAATTGCACTCATTTCACACGCTAGCAAGGTTATGCTCAAAATCCTACAAGGTAGGCTTCAGCAGTATGTGGACCGAGAACTCCCAGAAGTACAAGCTGGATTTCGAAGGAGCAGAGGAACTGGAGACCAAATTGCTAACATGCACTGGATTATGGAGAAAGCCAGAGAGTTCCAGAAAAACATCTACTTCTGCTTCATTGACTACGCAAAAGCCTTTGACTGTGTGGACCACAGCAAACTACGGCAAGTCCTTAAAGAAATGGGAGTGCCTGACCACCTTATCTACCGCCTGAGAAATCTTTATGTGGGACAGGAAGCAACAGTTAGAACTGGATATGGAACAACTGATTGGTTCAAAATTGGGGAAGGACAAGGCTGTATATTGTCTCCCTGCTTATTTAACTTATATGCAGAATACATCATGAGAAAGGCTGGACTGGATGAATCCCATGCTGGAATTAAGATTGCCGGAAGAAATATCAACAACCTCAGATATGCAGATGATACCACTCTGATGGCAGAAAGTGAGGAGGAATTAAAGAAGCTCTTAATGAGAGTGAAAGAGGAGAGCGTCAAAAATGGTCTGAAGCTCAACATCAAAAAAACGAAGATCATGGCCACTGGTCCCATCACTTCCTGGCAAATCGAAAGGGAAGATATGGAGGCAGTGACAGATTTTACTTTCTTGGGCTCCCTGATCACTGCAGATGGTGACAGCAGCCACGAAATTAAAAGACGACTGCTTCTTGGGAGGAAAGCGATGACAAACCTAGACAGCATCTTAAAAAGCAGAGACATCACCTTGCCGACAAAAGTCCGCATAGTGAAAGCTATGGTTTTTCCAGTAGTGATGTATGGAAGTGAGAGCTGGACCATAAAGAAGGCTGACCGCCGAAGAATTGATGCTTTTGAATTGTGGTGCTGGAGGAGACTCTTGAGAGTCCCCTGGACTGCAAGGAGATCAAACCTATCCATTCTGAAGGAAATCAACCCTGAGTGCTCACTGGAAGGACAGATCCTGAAGCTGAGGCTCCAGTACTTTGTCCATCTTATGAGAAGAGAAGACTCCCTGGAAAAGACCCTGATGTTGGGAAAATGTGAAGGCAAGAGGAGAAGGGGACGACAGAGGACGAGATGGTTGGACAGTGTCACTGAAGCTACCAACATGACTTTGACCCAACTCCGGGAGGCAGTGGAAGACAGGAGGGCCTGTCATGGGGTCACGAAGAGTTGGACACGACTTAACGACAGAACAACAACTATAGTAAATCACGCTACAGTAGGACCATTGAATAGGAACTTGGTTAGTCAGTGCCTCCACAGATTCCATTGATTCAAATGGACTTACTGCCACTTCCTTAAGCTTACTAAGTCACCGTTAGAGAAGGCCCATTTGAATCGATGAAATTTATGGGGGATTTTACTCCCCAAATCATCACTGATTCAATGAGCCTACTCTGGTGTGATTTACTGTGCTAAGCAGCAAGATTTTCAGTTTGCATCACATTTCATAGGCCATCTGTTTCCATGTTAATCTGTGATTTTTTTTAAAAAAATCATCATGAAAATTAAATGTTAAATAAGTATTTAAATATGAAATTTAAATGACTATTATCTCAGACTTCAGATTACTGAATGCAGTTTTATCTGAAAGTACCCTTTTTAGACATAATTCAGTCCACTTTTTTGCAGTAGAAAATGTGGGAATAGCCAAAAACAGTAGGTAATGACATTTGGATCTGTACATGTGTTCCAGAACTGTGGATCAGGACTCTTTGTTTCTGAATTCACAGAAATGTAATTCCTCAGCTTTGCACAAAGGAGTGATTGGTATTGCTTATTGCATTCTTAATGCTTCAAATAAATGGCACATGTATCTCCATTTCAGGATGTGATATTTGCTCCAATATAGCTTTAAATTGTTTTTAAAAAATCAAGCTCAAGGTTGAATTCAGCTAGCACAGAGATCTCGAGTGTATCCTTCCATTGAGAACTGCCAGTTAAAAAAAATATTTTTTTGCTTGCATATCCACCCCTTCTACAAAGTGCTGCCTGGCCTTTTGATCTGCCATCTTTGACTACTCTCCTTTGATTAGCACAGGCCTTCTCTGCACTCCAAAACACATCTTTTATGAAGCAGAAACTGTTCCCGGCATGAAAGGAATCTCCTGCTGTTAGTCTGTTCTCAGGGCTTTTAAGATGTTTGGCAACCTATGATGAAAATCTGGGGGGATAAAATTCATCCTTAAGGCTTCTGAGGTGTGGCTTTTGTCCTCACAATGAACAAAATTTGTGCCTATTTAAATATACCTACAGTATTTACAAGAAAAGAAAATTTATCAAAATTTGGTTTTCAATGGAAAAAGTGCCTGTTTTTTATTATTATTTTATTTTTATTATTAAAACAAAATAAACAAACTTTAACAACAAATACATAAACTAAAATACAATAATAACTCACAATATACAGTGTACCCCACCACCCTTGGGATTTTTAAAAAGAATTTTTAAATACATTGCATGTCCCATCTCTCTCCAGAAATATAATGATTCTTGTATTGGGGGTATAACCTGCTTTTTTCCAAATTCAGGTTTTAAGAAATCATTCCATATCATCTTAAAACAATTGTTTTCAATATTCCATTTCTAACTGTCAATTCACACATTAATTTATCATTGATAGACATATTCCACATTTTTGTACCAACCCTCCATATTAAACTAATTTTTTTTCATTTTTTTGCAAATATCAATCTTGCTGCTATTAACATAATATTAATTATTTCCTTCCCCATTCTAACTGAATATTTCCACATATATTTAACAAAGCTATAATTGGACACCTTTGCATATCAATACCCATAATTTCCTTTATCTCTTTGAAAATCATTGTCCATTCCTTCTGTCTCATTTTACATGTCCACCACATATGTAAATATGTTCCCTTTTCTTTTTTACATCTCCAACATGAGGATGATACTTCTTTATTCATTGTGCTCAATTTCATTGGAGTCAAGTACCATCTCCATATTACTTTGTAACAATTTTCCTTAATTCTTACAGACATATTTTTCATTATTCTTTTATTCTACATCTTCTTCCATTCATCTCCGCTAATTTCTTTATTTATATTTCCTCTTGAATATCATTCGTGAGAATGGCTGATGGTCGGATTCCAAAAGATCTCCTGTATGGAGAATTAGTGCAGGGAAATCGCCCCAGAGGGAGACCACAGCTGTGATACAAGGATATCTGCAAGCGGGATATGAAGGCCTTAGGAATGGACCTCAACAGATGGGAAACCTTGACATCTGAGCGTTCAGCCTGGAGGCAGGCGGTGCAGCATGGCCTCTCCCAATTTGAAGAGACACTTGTTCAGCAGGCCGAGGCAAAGAGGCAGTCCCGAAACCAGCAAAATCAGGGAGCTGGACAGGGGACAGATTGTATTTGTCTTCAGTGTGGAAGGGATTGTCACTCTCGAATTGGCCTTCTCAGCCACACTAGACGCTGTTCCAAGACCTCCATACAGAGCACGTTACCATAGTCTCTCAAGACTGAAGGATGCCCACTACTATTTCCTCTCCATACCTCTTTAAAAGCTGTCATTTTATATTCATCCTCTATTAACATCTTATATATTACACTTATTATCCCTCTTCTATTTTTATTACCGTTCATCTTCTCCCTTTTTTCAATAATTTCTTCAAATTTAGTCAACACTCTACACTCTCCCGCTTTCTTGGGGAAACTGCCTGTGTGTTCTTGAATGATCAAATTTTTTATTTGTTTAAAATTAAGTGTTTGGGGGTTAGGCATGCTAGGAGGCCCTCAAAATATGGGGAAATTACCCTACCTCTTCCCAATAGGGCAGAAATAGACTTTTTGAGTGTCTGGACTTTAAAAAAAAAAAAAAAACACCTAAACATTTGTTTTTGATGTGGGGGGAATTCCAAGGGTGTGGGTGTCCACCCTGGCTTAGATCAACCTTCTTCAGCTTGATGCCCTTTAGATGTTTTAGACCCAATTCCATCAACATCAGGGCAGAGAGGAGGACAAAGACAGATGCAGAATTTCCTTACATTCTTTGCTCCTGTAAAGCCATATGGTCCTTGTACACAATCTGAAGGCAGGGATGGGTGATATCTTTACTTAGACCACTACAATATCACAAACGTCAGCTAGCTTTTGACCCCATACAGGTCTTCATCAGGCTGGATACCACACAACTGAGACTGGTGCAGAATTTTTTTTTGCGAAAGTTGCAAAGCTAACTTACATTGTTTTTTTTTTGTGTGTGTGGCCTATCTAGTAAGAACTAGGAGACTACCCTTGTTTTCTGATTGTCCCCTGTAATAAATATATGCACTCTGTGGTTTCAGTGTTTGACACACCATGCACCTGGCTGATCACATCAGTATATGCATGGGGAGTGCATCTGATTATATATGAATGCTGAGTATCTACACATGGGAAACTGAGAATGAGAACATGTTGATTAATGCAAGGAAAACAGGGTGCAAGGTAGAGAAAAAGTACAGACGGGGAAAGAGAAGGCCCCTTTGTGTCTGTGCCCCTGCATATCCTACCAGGTTTCATATGACTCTAAATATGCTCTATTCATGCTCTGCTTTTGTTAATGGTACTTTATGCCAGTTTGATCTTGAATGCATGGTGGCCTTGCCCCTGAATAGGTTTACTGCCTATGTTTCTCTGAGAGCATGATCAGTTCCTAGTACAGAAGGAAATGAAATAAATTAAGGTGTTTGTCATTTCAGAAACATTCGATAAGTTGAGTTTGGCCAAGTTTTCTTGCATCCACCAATGAACATATAGTGCCATCTATGCCTCACTCCCGGGAAACATTTCTGCACTACCCCAAATGAGATTTTTCTCTATATTAACATCTGAACCCTTTGGAGCTAGAAGACCCTGGCAAGGGTCACCATAAGTCAGCATACAGTAAGTCAACAACACACATTTATTAAGTTATCTTAAAAGCCCTAAGGTCTTTCTAGCTAGCCTGTGTCACATAAATTGTATTGCATTATAACACTCTGCTATAAAGACACAGAGCAAGATACTAGAAAATTGTGCAAAACTTTGAAAGATAATCCATTTTGTTCTGTCCTTTTCAGCGAAACCTAAATGAATAAATGTGGGAGAATTTTATCTATATCTGGTCCCATCATAATAACATGTGTTAGTTTTTGCTCCTTGTATGACATGTTTTGTGTCTGTGATGCAAATCATCCTTCCAAACACTGCATACATGAGCTGTATGTTCTGTTATGTACAGGAGCATTTACTGTCAAAATCACTTTTTCTTCCCACCATGTAATGGAAACATCCAGCTTTTGAAACAGGCTCTTGATACGGCATTAATGCTAGGAAGATGCCATCAAATCACAGAATTAAACAGCTTTCATAAATGGGTTCCGGAGTACAGATTCTTCAGTCTTTTCTCAGATACATGTGGGCCTAATGTGAATCTGGATAAGATGTGGATTGGTCCAAAAATCTCTGTCTTGCATTGAACATTGCTAAGCCTAAAATGAGGTCTGGCACAGGATTACAGTGTGGTGGTATAGCCAAGACTCCACATAAGCACATAAGGCCTCAGTGCATCATCTGGTATCACAGCCATCATGCTTATGGATGATGTGCAGGAGGTTTGGATCTGTTGTGATTCTGCTTCTCCTCTACCTACATTCCACCAATTTTTCAGCTCTTCAGCAGCCTAGTTCCTGCCTCCAGATCATTCCGTCAGCAGATTTCTGGGATCGTTAAGCAGAAGAGAATTCTGCTGGTAGAAGACCATTTTTCCTGGAAAAATGTGATTTCTGCCAGCAGAAGAAGCCTGTATATAATCCTAGCCACCTACAGCTGGCACATCCTAACTGGAGTGAGGATCACACTGTTAAAGACAGAATATTAGCAGAACTCCCCTAGCACCCTTCTATTGAAAGCAGGTGAGGATAACAGTCCATTGCCATAGAACAAATATTATGCTATAAAAAACATAAAGCAACACATAAATGTCTTCAGTTTAGGCATGTTTCTTTTTTACTGCTGCATAATTTTCAGGCCGCTATTGTGATTCTAGAGAAGGCTCTTCAAAAGGTCACTGATTTCCACAATGCATTTTTCGAATTCATTCATGCATATTATGTGACATGATTTTTGACCTCACATGTAGGGACACAGCTAAATATAAAACCGTATTGCAGACAACCTCAGTTCTTTTATATGTAGACATGGTCCAGCACAGTCCTCTGCAGGTTTACTCCCAGATTGTCTTACTGTATTGAACTGATCTTTCTCCCAGGTAAGAATTGTCAGTGTGTCAATTCTTCATAAGCAGAAACAATAAAATGCTCTGTATGCAGGCAAGCCTGCCAGGTGTCCATTGACAGGCTCGCCCTTCTAACGAGTTATGGCTTCCAATTATCCCTATGTGTCTTACCAACCTGGCTCAATCTTACCTGGTAAGACTGACTAAAACAGAATTACTTCTGAGAGGAAAAATACTCTGTCTGTTGGCACCCTGTCCCTCCATTACTTCCAGTTCTGTGGCCTCCAAAGATCTAGGACCTGCAACCCGCACAACGAAGCTCACTTGAGTATTGCGTTAATAGCCCATCTCTACTCTTCATCTCTATGCCAGTGGAGGGGGCTGTTGTCTGAAAAGGGTAATTTTTCCAAGCTCTGATCTTAAGTACTTGGTATCATTTATACTACCTTGCTACCTGTCAAAGCGCCTCTCCCTCAGGTCATTTTCCTCTCCCACCTGCACCTCCCAGTCTTTAATGTTGCGGGTGGCCACTTCAAAAGAGGCCCGGAAGGCATCAACCAGAAACCTGGAACGCTCTTCCTGCGGAGGTGCGACTGGCCCCCCACCCTCCTGAGCTTCCTCAAACAAATTAAAACCTGGCTTTTTACCCAGGCCTTCCCAAGCACCACCCTTTCATAAAATTATGCTGGCCCATTGTCTTATGTCCCAGACGGGTGATTTTATGGGGGTGGTGGTAGGGTTTTGTTTGTTTTCTTTTTATATGTTTTTAATATTTTTAACTGTATGTTTTATAATATTTTGTAAGCCGCCAGAGTAGTGGCATGCTCACTAAATGGGCGGGGTATAAATCTAAATAAATAAACAATAAATAAATTTATATATAAAGCATCACTGGGCTCAAAAAAGAATTGTTAAGCAAAGAAGGGGAAGAACCCTCTACCTACCTTATTGCATTCTGTTGCTATAGGCAGCTTTATCTTGCCTAGCTCCCTTTTCTGCTATAAT